>SEOQ01000095.1:0-53503 GCA_004679275.1 Dentipellis fragilis
CTCCTTTGGGTCCCTCTTCGCCGAACCTTGCTGCACCGCCACCTTATTCCCCTTCTTTTAATGGTGTATCCGCGGCAGCTGCCAAACGGGCGCCCCCGCCGCCCCCACCTCTCAAGCCCAAGCCGCAGCCAAATGTGCAATATGTCGTCGCGCTGTATGATTTTGCTGCTCAGGCGGACGGCGATCTGGATTTCCAGACGGGTGACCGGATTGAAGTGGTTGAGCGCACCAGCAGTGCTGAGGATTGGTGGACTGGGCGCTTGAATGGTCGCACGGGGGTCTTCCCTGGTAAGTCACGAACAAACTTTATGTCCATACGGGTATTCAATGGCCGTCTTATCGCAGGCAACTATGTACAAGATGCGTGATCCTGCTTTCGTTGGGGTTAGTCTCGAGGTTGTGGTGATAGAAGTTCCAGGAACCCATTCGCTGTGGATCGGGACACTGTTCGATTATGTATGTACTGATTCGTATGCTCCAGTGGAGTGGAGGGCTGAGTTGTCCTACCTCGTCAGCTATGTATACGTAGCTCTGGATTCTACGCAATTTTTATTCGTTCTCAGCTCGGATGTCTCGTTGGCTTCGGCCATCGTGCACACGGCGTGCCAAGAGTGTGAAGCGGTCCCTTGGTTCTTCCAATATTATTCAAGCATATTCTAAAATGACAAGACAGGTGCCACGACAGATCTAGAACGGCTGTTGCCTAGGCTCGTACCCAACAAACTCCGAACGAACTCAGCCGGCAGCCGTTACTCCGCCAACGCCTGGTCCGAGGCTAGCTGTTGCCTCAAAGGACTACACCGCGGTCTGAAATCTCACGAGGTGCTTCGCGACTCGGGAGTATATAACGCTAGTGCCCGGCCGTCCGTAGCCTGACGAACAATGCCTTTCTCCCACCAGCTCCCTTCACCTGATCCATCTGTTCCCGGTTCTGCACCCCCTGATGGTGTTCCTCTCGTTCCTCCGCCCTGGGATCTCGACGCCGAGTTATACCTTTTCCTAGACCGCACAATCCCACATTCTACGCCCTCCCCCGATTCGCCTAGCGTGAATGACGACTCGTCCATCCTCCAGGGTCTTCCAGCCGGGGCATACAACCCGCTCGAGGAAATCCACCCGTCTGCACTGGTGCCCATTCCCGGCGTGGACAACCGGAAGCAATATCGTGGAAATTGGCCACAGATCATCGTCGTCCGATACGAGGACAGCCCAGCCGGGCCATACGACGAGCTCATGTACATCGGGGGGAAGTTTGAGAATCCGGTGGAGGGGAAGGGCGTGGAGGCTGCACGCATCACGAACATCTACGTGAGCACCAACGCGAGCGTCTGGAATGGGCGGAGGAACTGGAGTATGCTATAGCAGTGTTCCTCCTCGGAGCCCGAGACAAATCTGACGTAGTATACCCCAGATATCCCCAAGCACCTCGCGCGCTTCGAATGGACTCCCAGGTCTGGAGATCCATACACTACGACGCTCAAGGTGTATCACCATGATGGCGTGCCTCCTCCGCTGAGCGCCGACGAGCCGTTCTTCGTCGCAACGTTGACGCGGTCCCGCCTGCCGGCCGTCCCGGCCAACACTGCGCGTATACCGTTCGCCAGCCGCTCCTTGCGCCTCGTGCAGCCCCCGCTCTTCCGCGGACGGTATCCCGATAACGGCGAGGGGCCGGGGGCAGCAGTCATCGGGACGGACGACCCTCCACACGGGCGCACGAACCCGTGGTTGTCCATCACGCCCACGTATAATGGGTGGTTCGGCCTCGCGTATATTGAGTCGATGAAGGGAGACGGGGCGCTCACGGACCTGGGAGATGGACGCAGCTTCCCAAGATGCAACCCAGTGTGGGTGGGCCAGAGATTCAAAGGTGTGATACACTTCCCGGCATCAGAGGTGGTTGGAGAGGCCAGCGATTCTGAAAAAAGGAAGTGAGCCAACTTCGGGGTCACAGTGGATGGACGGGGATGGAAGGAATATGGAAGGCATATAACAGGATATCGATGAGCCGTAGAATCTGACGCTGTTTCGCTGATTCCGAGTGTCAGAAGTTGCACTCACGCCGGTCTATCATTTTGAGGGTATCCCTCCTTGATGCTCAGCGCTTTTCCAGGGAGCATCTTTTGTCACCCCCGCAGTGCACTGTCTGAGACGGTCTGTGAATGGATCCGCCATGCGATATTGCTCGTTCATCTTGAAGATGTATGCACAGGTTCGCAAAGCTTACCAATTCTTATGCCCGCCATGTTTGCGTTAGATGGATCTTAGAGACCACACGAGATACCTACCTATTCTTCTATGGATCCATATGCATATGATGTACTAGTATAAGTAGCTCTGAAATCTACGCAACTTCGTTCGTTCTCAGCTCCGAGTCGGACGCCTCGTTAGCTTCCGATATGTCGTACAGATACCTGAATTACATACTAAGTCCTGAGTAGTGTCCTGCGGTTCTTTGATTCTCCCAGTCATTATATGGGCGTATATAGGCCCATGTGTATAAAATGACGTCGACTCTGCGCAGATGTCGCATTGACCGGAACACAACAGTTTCTATTGACAAACCTATCGATGAGATTGAACATGACGGCATCCGGGAACAGGCCTAGGCGCGCATTGATGAGCATGAAGGGTTTCGTGAGGTGCATCACGGTTCTCTGGCTTACTTTCCACCACATCAACCCGGGGTTCGGATGCCACGACTTGGTAACGTCCCGGTCCTCCATTCCCCCAGGCTAATGCCATGCACAGGTAAGCGATACTTGAAAACCGTCCGGAATAGTCATTATACGCTATAGAATATGAAATACAACCAAGAATGCGCAATAGAATCCCACATACACGGAAGAAGTACAGGTACAGGTAGGGGCTGATAACAATCACAGATGATCACTGCTCCCAGAACTGCAGTAAACGGTGACGGGTCAGTAAGGGGCGCGCGATAAGTATGGAGCTGCAAACCGACTCACCGCCTCTGCAGCAGCATCCGACACGCCAGACTTGCCCCCGAGCTTCCTCGCCTCGGATTTGCCTATCAAGCCCAGCGTTCGTCTCTCCTTCCTCATCTCCTCCCAGAACACCACATTGCCAGGATCAGATAAGCATGCTTCTTTCAGGTCCTGCATGATACTGCGCGATGCCGAAGAGATGAGGTGTCAGAAACTCCGACACAGACATAGAAGAGCCACGATGCACAATGCATGCAGTTCAAATTCAACTGACCTGTTCCACGCGTCAATCTCGTCCTCCTGGCTGCACACCGCGCGCAACGCCCGCAAGCACTCCTTCATCTCCCTATGCCGACGCGCGGAAAACGGACGCATCACCACGTCCTTCACCGCCCACCCCATATCCTCCACTGCCTTGCTCACGATGTCGCCCTGTGCGATGTTGCGCTGGAAGTCCTTCAGCGGCGCCGTGGTCCCGACGATGCGCCCCGGCGCGCGTCCAGGATCAGGCTGGGGCGAGCCTTCGGGCGACGCGGACGGGGTGGGCAGCTTCGGGGACGCAGCTTTGCCTTTGCCCTTGCTCGCGAGCAGCAGCTCCATGTCGTCGTCCTCCGACTCAGTCTCGGACTCGCTGTCGTTGTCGTTCCGCTTCAGCTGGATGCGCGTGACACGGGGAGTCGTGGGGGAGCGGGTAAGGGTCCTTTGGGGCTGGGTCTGGCGTTGGGTGGCGGGTTTTGGAACACGGTCGAGCAGGAGTTCTTCGTCCTCGTCTTGGGCGTGGACGTGCTCGTCTTTGCGTGTTCGAGCGACCCGCTTGGGCACTGGGATGATGGGCGCGAGTAAGGTCGGTGAGATGAAAGTAACGGACGGAGTAGCTTACCTTCCTTGACCTTGAAGGCCGTCTTGCACTCCTCAACGGCCCCGCGTACGCGCTTGAGTACGCGCCGTGGAGGCTCGAAGTACTTGGTGAGTTCGGGATGCGGCGGCGGTAGAGGGTTGGTGGCTAGATCCTGGACCACAGCGCTGTGGAACAAAGCTTGCTTCGTACGGTGGATGGCCGGATTGTAGGACAACCGCGGATCAAACCATGCATCACGTTTCCTGCATAACACCAAGATCAGCACTGAGGCAGAGCTACGCGGGAACGTGGCATACCCATCTTCGTTCTTCTCCCCGGCATCCATGAGGTCCATGGCATCAACGAACTTCTCCATCGTCTTCACCTGGTCGTCCGTAGGTATGTAAGGGTGCTTGATCACCTTCTCCCCTTTCTTGTTGACCAGGTTCTCCAGTGGCGAGAAGGTGTACTTGCGGAGGTCATCGGCAAACGGCATCTGAACCCATGAACAACAGTCAGTATTTGACCTGTTGTCTGAGGGAGTAACACACCTGCGCCCAGAGCAGACAGTCGACTCGCTCAAACTCGCACGGATAAAGGACACCCATTTTGGGGTCGGAACCGTCTCTGCCAACCCAGCGCGCTATCGCCAGCGTCCGCTGCTTTTCCATGGCTTGCACGAGGGATGACAGCGCAACCTGTTGCTGTGGTTGGACAGGATCAGCCCATATGTATTGGATCTCTCCCATGGGGTATTCGCGGCGGAACTGAAACGCATTCAACACGCATAGACGACAGGGAGACAAGAATGACGTACACCGGATTTGGCGAAGAACCCACAGATCTCAATGCCTTTCCTGGTCGTCAGCCGTTCGAATTGGCCATCCGGACATGGCACGAAGGTGCTTCCATACTTGAAGCCCTTGACTAAGTCCTCCTTCTCCACTTTCATGGCTTGCTTCTTTTCCTCGCCGTCCACGTCCATCTTATCCTCGACATCTTCATCTTCATTTTCGTCGTCCTCCCGATGTTCGCCACCTGTGGTATCGATATAGTACTCGGTCCGCATCTTGAGTTCCGTCCAGACGTTTTTCTTCTCGGTTTCGCCGTCCATGTCCTCGTCTTCGTCTTCGTGAGGTTCCGTAGTCTCTTTTGGGGCAAAACGTTTCCATCCTTTTGGCCTCGCCAAGGCAGTGCACTTGCTTGTCTTGATTACGATCTCCATAGACTCTAGTGGATCATTCTCGGGGTCTCCAAGTCGTAGGACAGTGCCCATCAGAGTCGACCTGGTTTGTTTGATTTCGGGTCTGGAGACTTCTTCGAGAGCAAGCGCAAGTGTCCCAATCACGGATGTTGGCAATGCTTCGGTGAGTTTCTGATAGAATGCCTCGTTCTCCCTCTAAAGTGATATCAGTGAGCGTCCTACATCCTGTAGCGCACAGGGCCGTACCTTGATGTGAGGTTTGTCCTCCTCGTGGAACTCTATCTCTTCGTCATCAAAGTCGACGCCCCTGCATCATATGTTAGGATATGGCATGGTGTTCATTCATGAAAGACACATACACTATGGTGAGTCCAACGTCCAGAACCTGCATCTTCTTGACAGTCGCCTTCCAATCCTCAACCTCTATTGGTGACTCGCCATCTGTCAGGAGGACGATCTTGCGAGTCCACGTCTTCTTTTTAGAGAGGTATCTGTCTTGCGTTTCGATTCCGACAATGAGAGCGTCGATAGCTGCACGATCGCGAACGTCAGGTTCACATTAGGGACATAGTCGAAGATTTTGAGATCTTACGGTCACCATGTGTCTCTTCAGAAGGGCGGAGTGCTGCAAGCTTGGAGAGCGTGTTTGCATTTGGCTGGCCGACGGGAACGTATTCCGAGACATGCTCGTATCCACCATTTGTCTGGTTGATGCAGTTCTCCGTTTCTGACATAAAAGGTAAGCGGTACCATTCGAGACGAGCGATTGCAGACTAGCCCTACCATCTGTGCCAAATAGAATGACCCCGCACTGGTCGGTCTTTCTGCCGTTGAAGATCTAGAAGTGATTCTATCAGCTGGTTAACGCCGACAAGGGTTGTTCTATACACACCATTTCTTGAATCTTGAGCATAACAAACTGAAGCGCCCATTCGAGATGGGTCATCTCCATGTCTCTGAGCTCGCCATTTGGGCCGTCTGGTAACTCGACGATGCGCGTCTTTCCCATTGACGGCGAAACGTCGACGAGAAACATGGTGACGGTGTACTGCAAGAGACATTTAAGTGATAAATCCCTAAAGAAGAGAGAAAAAGCTTACGCCAGCCCGTTGAGCGGCCATGGTGTAAGGGTGAGGGTGAGGAGCAGATGTGACGCGCACGCGCGACACGACAATAGAGGCGGTCACGTCGGCGGGGGGTTGCCACGTGACTCATTGGGAGCGGAGAGTGAAAAAGGCTGTGCAGCGGGTGGCTGGCTGTGGCTGGGAGTCGTCGTCGTTCGTTCACGTTGTCATCAGCGAAAGCGCGGATTCAGGCTATTCCCGCTCACACAGTTCCTCTGCTCAGACGCGCCGACGCGACCCATTCACTTTCCGCCACACCTCTTTACCGCGGCCCAAATGGCCGCTCCTCATCTTTCTTCTCTCTCACAACAACAACAACAGCATCACCTGCGTCAGCCGGGGCCCAGCCTGTCTAAAGAACGCTTTCACAGTCTCGTCCAGGTATGATGTCTGCTTTCTCTACTGTTTGGCCATTCTCATCCATTTCCACCAGCATGCAAACCTTCTTAGGTCGCAGGGCCATACCCCAGAGACCTCACCCGAACTTGATAAACTCACCAAGTTTATCCATGCCTTCCAACAACAGCTTGGTACGTTGAAGACTGTTCATACCGGCCTAACACTCTGACGCTCACGTAGGCGGGATGCGACCTCCTGCTTCTCATATGCCCTCAGAGCCGCCAAATATGCTCAACGGACACGCCCCAGAACCGATGATGAACGGCACTCCTGCATCATCATCACATTCACTCACCTCGGGTCCTGTGCCTTCTCAGCCCATCCCCAATCCTCCCATTACTCCCGTATCTTTCACGCAAGACCAGATCAGCGTCCTTCGTGCACAAATACAAGCATTCAAGTTGCTCTCACGAGGCCTTCCAGTGTCAGAAGGTCTCTCGCAGGCTATCCGCGCGCCCAACCAGCCCATCCCTGATGCCGACAGAATCATCGCCGCTCAGGATATGAACGGCAGGATAGTCGACAGTGCTGTTAAGATTCAGAAAGGCCCTGGAGACGCGCCTCCTCTTCCGTTTCCGAGTACGACATCCCCTGCGGTTGTCCCTGCGTCAGAGGATATCACCTTCAAGACAGAAGGCACGCCTTCGGGCGAGGACATTCCCAAGGGCTCTGCTATGGACGAAGATATGGGTTCGGGTATATACCCTTACAATTCCTACGTCCACCCCTTCACTTACCTCAAGCATACTCCTGACACGACGCCAACCGCCTACGCGAGCCGCCTGCAGCGACTGCTTATCCCGTCAATAATGCCTGCTGGCCTTGACCCGCATCAGGCCCTGGCCGAGCGTAACCGCTTTGTCGAGGCTCGCATTCAGCAACGTATCGACGAACTCGAGGCCATGGCAGCGACTATTGGTGATGGGGGGACTCGACCCCATCCTCCCCGATGATGCGTTCAAGACGGAGCCTACGTCCGAAGATAAAGGCAAGGGCAAGGAGAACGATGTGACCACCTCCGCTGCATCGGAGCACAAGGCTCTCAACTTGGCTTACGTCCACCCGCCTGCGACCGCGCATGGAAAGCTGCGAGCCATGATCGAATTGAAGTCTCTCCGCGTCATTGACAAGCAACGCCAGCTGCGTGCGCTTGTGGCGGAGCGTCTCACGCATGGCTCACTCCTCCCGCTCAATCGCACCGACTTCCGTCGCACGCGCAAGCCAACGTTGCGCGATGCTCATATGACCGAGCAGCACGAGCGCAAGCAGCGGGTCGACCGCGAGCGCCGCGCCAAGCAGAAGCACGTCGAACAGCTCAATATCATCTGCGCGCACGGCAAGGAGGTTCTGCAGGTCAACCGCGCTGCGTCGGACCGGGTGTTGCGTCTGGGCAAGGCCGTCCTCAACTTCCACGTCCACGCGGAGCGCGAGGAGCAGAAGAGGATTGAGAGGATCTCCAAGGAGCGTTTGAAGGCGCTCAAGGCTGACGATGAAGAGGCGTACATGAAGCTCATCGACACTGCCAAGGACACTCGTATCACCCATCTCCTCAAGCAAACAGACTCGTACCTGGACTCGCTCGCGCAGGCTGTCATGGCGCAGCAGAGCCAGACGGATTATGGGGCCCTTCTTGCGGAACAGGAATTCAACCCGACCAGCGAAGAGACGTTCGGAGCCCAGAAGCTGTACGACGAGTCTCAAGAAGACAAGGGCAAGATTGATTACTACGCGGTTGCGCATAGGATCAGGGAGAAGGTCGTCAAGCAGCCGAGCCTGCTCGTCGGCGGAACCTTGAAGGATTACCAGATCAAGGGTCTGCAGTGGATGGTCAGCCTGTACAACAATCGGTTGAACGGTATCTTGGCAGATGAGATGGTGCGTAGCTTTCTTTACTCTGGAATGAAAACCTGGCTAAATCTGTCATCTCTAGGGTCTTGGGAAAACCATCCAGACCATCTCGCTCATCGCGTTCTTGATTGAGGTCAAGCGCCAGCGCGGGCCCTACCTCGTTATCGTCCCGCTATCCACGATGACGAATTGGTCCGGCGAGTTCGCCAAATGGGCGCCCGCCGTTAAGATAATCTCGTACAAGGGCAACCCAGCCCAGCGTCGTGCCTTGCAAGGCGACTTGAGGATGGGGCAGTTCCAGGTGCTGTTGACGACTTACGAGTACATCATCAAGGATCGCCCGCACCTGTGCAAAATTAAATGGGTACATATGATCATCGGTACGCATTGTTTTAGCTGCGCAAGATGTAGTCGTTGACTAGTTTCCTAGATGAGGGTCATCGCATGAAAAACACCCAATCTAAGCTCGTGCAGACTCTCACCCAATACTACCACTCCCGCTATCGCCTCATCCTCACGGGTACCCCTCTGCAGAACAACCTCCCTGAGCTGTGGGCACTGCTCAACTTCGTCCTTCCCAAGGTCTTCAACTCCGTCAAATCGTTCGATGAGTGGTTCAACACGCCGTTCGCCAATTCTGGCACTGGCGACAAAATCGAGCTGAACGAAGAAGAGGCCCTCCTTATCATCCGTCGTCTGCACAAGGTGCTGCGACCCTTCCTTCTCCGTCGCTTGAAGAAGGACGTCGAGTCCGAGCTGCCCGATAAGGTCGAGAAGGTGGTGAAGGTCAGGATGAGCGCTTTGCAGGCGCAGCTCTACAAGCAGATGAAGAAGTACAAGATGATTGCGGACGGTAGGGATGCGAAGGGGTGCGTTGTCTTTCGTCATTCGTCGTGACATCTGCTGATCAGCGTGCGATTATAGGAAGCAAGGTGGCGGTGTGAAGGGTCTGAGCAACGAGCTCATGCAGTTGCGTAAGATCTGCCAGCATCCTTTCTTATTCGAAAGTGTCGAAGATAAGATCAATCCCTCGGGCTTGATCGATGACAAGCTCATCCGTACCTCCGGAAAGATCGAGCTACTGTCACGCATCTTGCCCAAATTCTTCGCCACCGGCCACAGAGTACGTCTACGGACAGTTGATTGCCCGTCACAATGCTGACGAACATGTGCGTTTGTAGGTCCTCATTTTCTTCCAGATGACCAAGGTCATGGACATTATGGAGGACTTCCTCAAAATGATGGGTTGGAAGTATCTCCGTCTCGACGGTGGTACCAAGACCGAAGAGCGTGCCGGCCATGTGCAGATGTTCAATGCCAAGGACTCGGAGTTCAAGGTCTTCATTCTGTCGACGAGAGCTGGCGGTTTGGGTCTTAACTTGCAGACCGCTGATACTGTCATCATCTTCGATTCCGACTGGTAAGCCATGCCCGCCGCCTCGTCTAACGCTCTGCGATGACTAACATGACGAATAGGAATCCTCACGCTGATCTGCAAGCGCAAGATCGTGCGCATCGTATCGGTCAGACGAAGAGTGTTCGCATTCTTCGCTTCATCACCGAGAAGAGTGTGGAGGAGGCGATGTACGCCCGTGCTCGGTACAAGCTCGACATCGACGACAAGGTCATTCAGGCTGGTCGTTTCGATAACAAATCGACGCAAGAGGAACAAGAGGAGTTCTTGGTACGTCGTCGCTGACCTTGATCTTATTCTTTGATTTTGACTCGTGCCTTCGTAGCGATCGATTCTTGAAGCCGATCAAGAAGAAGAGAACGAGGAGGCGGGCGATATGAACGACGAAGAAATGAACGAGATCATAGCTCGCTCGGAGGACGAGAGACAGGTCTTCACGAACATGGACATGCAGCGCGAGCGCGACATGGCTGCGTCTTGGAAGGCCGCCGGAAACCGTGGAAAGCCGCCCCCGAATCTCATGCAGCTTGAAGAGCTACCCGAGTGCTACAGGGTCGACGAGTACTTCGATGTGAAGGATGATATCGACGAGATGGAGGGCCGTGGTCACCGTCGGCGCACTGTCGTCAACTACAACGACGGACTCAGCGATGACCAGTGGGCAATGGTGAGTGATCAAATGATGTCGTTTTGGCTTTCGTATGCTGACCTACGTTTCATAGGCATTGGAGGATGGCGAAGACCTGCAGGAGCTTGCGGAGCGCAACAGGGAAAGGAAGGACCGGCGCACCACTAGCAAACTAGCTAGGGAGGAATCTGGCACCGGTACACCTGTCTCCGAAAGCGGTCGTGGTCGCAGTCGGAAAGGGAAAGCCAAGATGATCGAGCCCGAGTTCGAGCCCGTCAACGGCAAGCGCAAGCGTGGCATGAAATCTATGTCCGTGACGCCATCGATCCAAGACGATGATGACGAGGAGCGTGATACAGTGCGTTTTTATTGCTTGAGGTGCTTGTTGTTGTCTGCTGACGATTACTGCAGAAACGCCGGAAAACGAAAGTGCCTGAGATACCGTCGGCCGTCAAGGAGAAGATGAAGAAGGCATTCAACGATTGCTACAAGGCCCTTCTGGCATGTACCGACGAAACGGGCCGGAAGCGTTGTGAACTCTTCAGGGACCTACCGGACAAGAGGGTAAGTTCTTTTGCTCTGCTGTTTCAGCGAAAGACTTTGTATTTAAGCTAACGTCTCATGTGCTCACAGGACTATCCGGACTATTATCGCGTAATCGCCACGCCGATTGCCCTGTCACAGCTGCGCAAACGAATCAGCGCGCACATGTACAAGACCGTGACGCAGTTCCGCGATGACGTGAGGTTGATGTTCAATAACGCGCGGACGTACAACCAGGAGGGCTCTTGGGTGTATCTCGATGCCGTAGAGATGGAGAAGGTGTTTGACTCGGTCTATGCTCGTGTTATCACCGGCTCGGGCCTGCCGGGCGCGGAATCGGCGCCCACGCCGTCGTCGTCGAGTAATGTCGCGGGCGGGATGGACGAGGCGCTCACGCCGATGGACGAAGACGAGCGGCCGGTCAGCAAGAAGAACGGGCGGAAGCAGATCGTCAGCGACGACGAGTATTTGTCGCAGAGCGAGGGAGACTAGCAGGTGTAGGCAACGTGTTTCTTGTTCACTGGGACTTGCCTTGTTTCTACTGTTCTTTGCCTGTCTGGTCTCCCGTCGTCGTTTACCCTACATACGTCTGTCGCTCGTCGTCGTTCACTTCCGTCGCTGTCGCTCTTATTATTGGTTTGCTGTCCATCGTATGCTACCCGTGTTCCAGTACAGCTTGATTGTGTATTGTTAATGTTGTATAGAATCTTTCCTTTTCTTGTGTGGTTTTACATCCGCTGTCAGGATTCTGGAGTCGCAGTTACCGAGGCATGTTCAAGTCGAGGCATGCGTACAAAAGGTATGATACAGACAGACGTAGGTAAGTCGAAGTCGCTCTTACGCATGTAAGTGGATATGGATGTTGCTGTAAGGATATGGAATGGGTGGGTCACCTTTCGTCAACGAGTCAGGACGACATAATATCAGTCTGCATCTATCAATAAGCACCGAAGCCGTAGTATTCATCCTCATCCTCATCCTCATCCTCATCCTCATCCTCATCTTCATTCTGCTCAGGGTCATCTTCCTTCCGCAGCTCGATCCCATCCCACAGCACCTTAGTGACCAACTTCCTAAGCCCGTCCACCGCCTTCTGGGGAATCGTGCAGTCCTGGAGGTGCAGTTGCTCGAGCGGCATTTTCCACGTCTTGCGCAATATAACGAACTTAAGGAAATGCGTTAAGAAGACGCTATTCTTCCCGCTGATATTGATGGTGCTCTCGAAATCGACGTTGCTGAAGGCCAGTTCTTTGAGCGCAGGGAATAGCAGGGTCTTAGGCGCCGTACCGCCGAATACGTGGACCATTTCGAGCTTTGATTTAGCAGACGTGGTGCCAGTACCAGCAGGAGCTGTGCGGGAGCTCGATGGCATCTGTGGGCCGGTTGGCATCTGCTGGCTAGCGGGCACTAGCCTCGGGGTGAGGGTCAATGCGGAAGCTAGTCCCTTCGCACATTCGTCCGACGCCTGGACAATTCGGACGTTCCGCATCCTGGCGAAGTACTTCCACCAGATGGATACGGGTAGAAACCTGTCGTTCGTGGTCACTTCTACTTCCTCGACGCTGCTGGGTTCGAAAGTGGAGAGTACAGCAGACGTAATCTCTTGCTTATTCCATTGGGTGGGGTCGTGGTCCATGTTGAGGCGGAACTTGATCGTGGGCTGCGGGAGCTTGTGGTAGAGATATGGATACACGGGAAGCTTGAGGGGTGCTGACCAGCCTTCTATGGCCACACAATCGCGCATATGTTTGACGTGTAGGGAGTTGATGCGTCTGGGCGAATGGTCACTAGGGGCAAACATCTTCTTTGCGAGGACGTCCTTGTCATTCCGTTCATTGGCGTAGATGGTGCTGGTGTCGGTGGTCACGAGAAGTGATGCTTCCGGAGGGATGGTAAGGCAAGAAAGGAGGTGGGCGCAGGCATTGAACGAGCCATTCAGCTCGACCATGTGCAGATGAAGTAGTGCAAGCGGAGGTGATGCAGGTGCAGCCTGTGAATCGGGAGAACGCCGAACCCAGGCCTTCAATTCCGGATCGTCTTCGGGAACACTCCTTTCCAAGATGAGAGTAGCAAGGGCAGGCGCGGCGTTCAGGACGGACATCAACTGTACGTGTGTCGGCATCCATCGCTTTGGTGGTGGACCAGACATCGATATCATGGAGTGCGGATGTGTCTTAACCATGCATTTGGCCGGCAGCCGGACTTCGAGGTGCGTAAGCCCCGAAAGGAGAATGGGTGAATCCCATGAAATGCGAGCGTGATCCAGTACCAATCGGCGCAAGCGAGGTGTCTGTCCGCCGAAGACATGGGAGCCTACGAGAGGTATGTCCTCCTCGTCGACATAGTCCTTGCCGATGGAAGGGTACGCGAAGCTGCCGACAACGCGGACGGATTCCAAGAGCGGTGCGGGATCAGACAGGGCGTCGAGGATGTCTGTCTTCAAGTTGGAATTTGTGCCAAGGTCAAGCAACCGGATGCGAGATGCGTGTTCGTGAAGACCAGACTCCTCAATGTTCGTCTCCGGCATGCTCCGAATATCTTGACCTTCGCAGATGACCAGCCCTTGGTCTCTAGAGCGCTCGAGCATTAGACGGGTCAGAGTCGCACGCCCAAAACTGATGGTGGTCCATAAGCTTGCATCGTTCAAGGCGATTTCCCGCCAAGTATGGCAGACATGCGTCACTTTGATCCATCCCAGCTTTGCACTAGTCTGTGAACGTTTGTGGATAGTGGTGTAGTCATATCCCCAGTCATTGCCGGTCGAGGGGCGTTCGTTACGTGCTACCCACACGAAGATGCGAGAAAGAGCTTCAGCCGGAAGACTCATCACTGGAGAAAGGGCATTTTGGCGGATGCGCATGGAGGAAACAACGTTTCCCAGAGCCGCCAGTTCTTCATTGATCTTCTGTAGAGCCGCCTTGGAGTCTTGAAAATTGCTCAATGTCGAGGCATTAGCTCTAATAATTGCGAGCCGCGCCTCTGCTAACGAAGACCATGCATTGGACCCAGGATCGCTGCTATGCTCGGGGCTTAACGGGGTATGATGGTGTTAGAATCGCTCGGAGAAAAATAATCTAGACTCGCCTCTCTGGGTGGATGTCTGAACCATCCTGGCTACGTGTCCCAGTCTGCATGAGTTGCACGATGAACGTGTTGCAATTGAAGGTTTTGTCGTGTTCGATTTGTCGCCACGCTGAGTACGGGCCACTAGATCGCGTAATCGTAGTCGACTAGTGCCGCCGCGTCTCGAGCTCAGGCTTCTTTCGTAGGTGCTAGGCTTGAGTCGGGCAAATTATGCAGCAACTCAACGTGGAGTCGAGGCATACGTAGTATACAGGGGGTGTCAAGCATAGTACAGATCGACGAAGCTAGATCTATGCAAGCCTTATGTGCGTATAAGTAATGGATTGCAGCGGATGTTGCTCGGTCTCTGGGTTAATTAAAGGCTGGCTACCGTACTCGAAGTCTCAATATATGGGGAGCCAGAGCCGTACTCATCGTCCTCATCTTCATCCTCATTGGGGTCATCGCGCCGGCGTATCTCGAATTGATCCCAATCCACGACAATCATTCCCTCGAGTTCTTCAGCCCATTTCCTGGAAATTGTGCAGTCTTCAATGCGCAAGTGCTCGAGAGGGGCTTTCCACTTGTCACGCAGGACAAGAAGCCTCTTGAAAAACTCGTAGAAGATCTTGTCTTTCCCGTCGGTGCTCACGGTGCTCTTGAAATCGACGTTGTCGAAGGCCAGTGTATGAAGACCAGGGAATAATATGGGTTTTAGCGCAGAATTCATTTGACGAGCGGCGCGAGTACTCGAGTGGGAATTTGATGCCGCCTGCTTTGGTCTCAGACTCAACGCAGATGCTAATTCCTGCGCACATTCGTCCGAAGCCTGGACAGACTTGACCTTGTGCATGTTCTCGAAATATGTCCACCAGTAGTTGTCGGGTATAGAGCCGTGATCTACTGACACCCTCAGCTCCTCAATGCTGTCGGATTCCAAGGTGGACAGGACGCCTTCGAGAACCTTCTGCCTATCCCGGAAGCCATTGTATGACCTTACATCGTCGAAGTCGAATTTGATTGTGGGTTGTGGGATCCGATGATATTCATATGACCACAAGGGGAGCCCGACAGGATCTTGCCAGCCTTCCAAGACCACGGATCTACGTGTAAGTTTAACATGTAGGGAGCCAATCTGCCTAGGCGAGGCGCCATCGGCAGTGAACATCTGCTTCACAAGGAGATCGGTATCGTCCCGTTGGCCGTAAGAGATGTTGTGGGATTTGGTGGTTACAAGAACTGATGCATCGGGAGGTATGGTGAGGCAGGAAAGCAAGTATGCACATGCAAAAAATGAGCCATCCAACTCGACCAAACGGAGATGAGACAGTGAGAGGCGAGGCGATGGAGGGGTTGTTGTGGGAGAATGCCGAGACCAAATTCTCAACGCCTCTTCGTCTTCGGGAACACTCCTTTCCAGGATGAGAGTTGCGAGCGCGGGCATCGTGCTTAGGGCGGACAGCAATTGTGCGTGTGTCGGCAGCCACTGCATGGGAGGCGGGCCGGTCGTTTTTACAATGTGATACGATTCTGGGTCCCGGTTAGCCATGCAATTTGCTGGGAGTCGGATTTCAAGGTGCGTGAGCCCCGAGAGGAGGATAGGTGAATCCCATGAAATGCGAGTTTGGACCAGAATTAATTGCCGCAGGTGCGGAGTCTCTCCTCCGAAGATACGGGAGTCCAGGAAAGGTATGTCGTTTTCATCGACGTAGTCTTTATTTTTGTTGGAGTGTTCGCAGCGACCGACGATGCGCACGTATTCCAGAAGGGGCGCTGGTTTAGGCAGGACTCCGAGAATGGCTGTTCTCGTTCCGTAATTCGTCTCGAGGTCGAGCAAGCGAATACGAGATGCATGCTCTAAAAACCCAGAATCTTCGACCTGGATCATCAAGCACCGGTGTGAGTCATTCACACCCTCGCAGACAATGAGACCCTGGTCCCTAGAGCGCTCAAGCATAACGCGGGCCAGAGCAGTAGAAATGAAATCGATGGCGGTCCACAAGCTTGCATTGTTCAAGGCGACTTCTCGCCAAGTACGGCAGACGTGTGTGACTTTAACCCATCCTAGTTTTGCACTGGTCTGCGATTCTTCTTCAAGGCCTGTTTCGTCGTCGTAATCCCATGAATTGCTTAACGAAGGTCGTTCTTCAAGTGCTGTCCACATGAAGACGCGTGAAAGGGCTTCGGCCGGAAGACGCGTCACTGGCGAGAGCGCGTTTCGGCGGGTCCGCATGGAGGAAATAGCGTTGCCCAGGGCTGCTAGTTCTTCATCGACCATCTGCAGTGCCACTTGGGCGTCTTGATAACTGCTTAAAATTGATGCATTGGATCTGAGACCTGCGAGCCGTGCCTCTGCTAGCGAAGACCAAGCACTGGGGACGCCGGTGCCGTGTCCAGAGCTTATTGGCGTTTAAAGATGTTAGAATTGCCCAAGGGATGATACTTTGAACCGACCTCTTTTCGTTGGTCTCTTTACTTCCCCGTTTACGTGCCTGCCCGCGCCTGGTACGCATGTGTTGCACGATGGACGTGTTGAGTTTTATACCGCGTAGTGTCAGTGGTCGCGTCAACTTGTTACTAAGAGCTAAATCCGAGTCGCGCGGAGCAATAGCCGCATATTGTGACAGTTGTCGGTCGCGTGTCGTCACAGCTTGAGTGTCACGTAGGTACGGTGTAATCTCGGAGTACTTACCGTAGTACTTGAAGAACAACTTCTAGGTGACCGTGCTGGCGACCAACGAAATCTGGCGGGTCTGTCAGCAAACAGAAACAGGGGCCTTGTGCTTGGCCTGGACAGCCGCCATCGAGTCATTGCTACCTTACCGTGCCGGGCCATTGCATCAGCGCGCGCTGTCCACCACACGGCGAGCCATGCCGCGTTTGACTCTGGCAGATTCCGCGGCATCTTCTCCCCCGATTGCTATAAGAAGTGGGATGGGCATAGCCTATACCCGTCCACCATCATATTCCCTTTCAACCACTGAAGTCTTGACCTCGAGATGGTCGGTGTTGGTTCAAAGGCAGTACTCGCCGCAGGGCTTTGCCCTGTCGCGGGGGCCTCGGTGTTCCTCCTCTATCGTCTCTTTAATATGTGTTTCCGCGGATATAGGTCTCCATTACGCCTCCTTCCAGGACCTCCTTCTCGTGGATGGCTCCAGGGCAGTTTTGATCTGAACCCCGAAGTCGACGGTCTCCAGCAAATGGACGATTGGGTTGACGACTATGGCCGAAGTTATCATGCCCGTTCCATATTTGGCGTATGTTCTTTTTATTGTCTTTTGAACGGGTAAATAAATGACTTGGGCACAGAGCCGTATATTGTTCACCACCGATGTGAAGGCTCTGCATTATATACTCACCAACCCAACAAAGTACTGTAAGCATGAGTCACTGCGCTTTCTACTCGGCGCGGACGCTGGGGATGGTACGTATTGTCCAATGTCTTCATCTTTCTGATCTGACCTTCGTGACTAGGCTTGCTTGTCGTGGAAGGTATTGTGATTGCATCATGCGAGCCCTGAGATTTCACTGACACACATGGCGATAGGTGCTAAACACAGGCAGCAGGTAAGATATACTTAATAAAAACCGATCGTTCTATGTTGCTGACTTCCTCAATTCCTTGATTAGCGGAGAGTCATGGTAAGAATGTTTCATCCCCCTTCTCTCTAATGTGGACTATAATTATATGTCCTTGCTTCTAGAACCCCGCTTTCGGCCCTGCGCAGGTGCGCGAGCTGACATCTACCATGGTCCAAAAGGCCGTCGAGGTACTTGAAACACTCCCTCACTTATCCGACCATCTTCATTGACAACCACCGTTTTCAAGCTGCGAGACTATTGGCGCGAACAAATTGCAGCCGAGGGCGAGGACAAGCTCGAGACGGACGTCTTGGCAGTACTGGACAAAACAACACTGGACATTATTGGAATGGGNGGTCAGTGTTCGCCGTTAACTTGATTGCCCATAAATTTTAACTCTGCATTATATCAAATAGGATTTGGGTACTCTTTTGACGCGCTGCACTCGACCAAGGACCACCCGAACGAGCTCAAACAAGCTCTGAACACAATCTTTGCTATGGAAGCCGAAAGCCTCTTGTTATATCTTCAATTTATCGCCCCTGTCCTCCGGATCATCGTACGTTTTACTCGACATTCTTTCCTAACTGGTCTGTTTGACGCATTCTGCCACTACCCCAGCCCACCAGCGCCCAGAAAAGACGCACCAAGGCCATGCAAGTCGTCGAGCGCATCGGCAGCGAGCTCATTGCCGAGCGAAAAGCAGCCGTGCTGGCGAACGCAGAGAAGTCATCTGACGCAGCTGCACCGACTGTCGGGAAGAAAGACATCGTGGGCCGCGATTTGCTCAGCCTTCTCATCAAGGCGAACATGGCTTCGGACTTGCCGGAGAGCGCACGGATGGTGGATGGTGATGTCTTGGCTCGTACGTCTCTTCTGACTGTATGAATCCAAAATGCAATGGCTGATCGTTTTGACAGAAATCCCGACTTTCTTGATGGCTGGGCATGAAACGACCAGGTAGGATCTGCACCATAATGCTGAGGTACGGCTGTAGATATTCATCTCTATGTCATAGCGCCGGCACAGCCTGGGCGCTCTACGCCCTCGCATGCAACCTCGATGTCCAAGCCACGCTGCGCGCAGAACTGCTCGAGCGGCCCACGGACACGCCGAGCATGGACGAACTGAACGCACTCTCGTACTTGGACGCCGTCGTGCGCGAGGTGCTACGGATGTACCCGCCTGCCCCGACCTCGAGCCGCGTCGCATCTGAGGACGACGTGATCCCGCTAAAAATACCCTTCGTCGACAGCAATGGCGTGATGCGGCACGAGATCAGGTAGGCAACTTGAGTCGCGCTGCAGCCAAGCGTGAAGATACTTATTAAATACTACCATCGAACTTGCAGGATCAACAAGGACGATACGCTCATCACACCGATCCGGAGACTCAACAAATCGAAAGAGATATGGGGTGCCGACGCGCACGAGTTCAAGTGAGCATAACCCTGGCGACCGTTTCCTAGCATCAACGGAACTGAGCGATGCCTTGCAGACCGGAACGCTGGACAGACGTCCCCGAGGCGGCACGTACGGTCCCTAGTGTATTCTCCAACCTCCTCACCTTCTACGCCGGCCCACATGCCTGCATCGGGTACCGCTTTGCCCTGGTCGAGTACGTACTGCGAGCTTTTCATTCCTATCATTCCTGTTCCTCAGAGTTAGCGCTTACGCTCGCCTTTGCAGAATGAAAGTCCTGCTCTACACGCTCATCCGCGCGTTCGACTTCCGCCTCGCAGGCCCGCCGGAGGACATCATCCCCAAGACATACATCGTCATGAAGCCGAGCCTCGCGAGTGATCGCAAGCGCGGTGAATGTCTCCCCATGATCGTTCGGCCCGTCAGGGTCCAGGCGGACTAGGACGGCCGCTTCGATTCTATTCTCTCCACTCGGAGTCTGTGTTTCTGGTCATATGGATACATATATTTATATTCTGCTCGGGACATTTGTAATACCTAAATTATGATACCGCACTCCCCCACCGCTCTCTACATCACGACATACCACCCCTCATTACAGTACCAACATTGTAACACTGCCACCTCTATCCCCACTGTATCCCAACTAACAGATATCCCAACACCCCACCCTACTCCACATGTACATACCATTCCACCAGACTCCCCCCTACTCAAACATCATGCATGCATCATCACGCAAATGCTCGAAGACAACAACAGGCTAGCATTAATTAAATACACGAAGATGCCCGAGCGCCCCTGTACAAGCACAGCACTAGTACAGTACCGACGCCTTAAAACCGAAAACCCAACACCCAAAATCCAAACCGACACGGAGAGATCTACAGTGATAAAACTAATAGTTATAGTAGTAGTACTGCACTCCACGCGGACCCCGAGACAGTCCGCGCGACACAGGCGATATCGAGGCAATGCGAAGCAAAAATCAGGATGCAAATGTGCAAGGGTATGCATATGCAGATGAAGGAGGTATAAGACGGACGACGGAGCACAGCAAGCGAACGATGCATGCATGGGTGATTGGGTGGATAGCTATAGATGAATGGATGGATGAAAGCAGGCCATGAGATGTGTATACTGTATATGCATTGCTACGGATGTGGCTAGCTGTAGGCCAAGATGCCAGATGCGAGAACCGACAGTGAGAAAATGTGCGAGAGAAAATTAATAATGCATGCATGCGATGGAGGAATGATACAGACAAAATGTGTCCGATACGCTAAGCATACCGGACGTAACTTAACAGATGCTGGTACCGGCCCTAGGAACCAGGACCGGCCTATATAAAAAACACAACCTCGAACACCCAAACGGATCGCAACCTGTCCGAAAACCAGATAAGTCCAAGCCCGACACCAAGGCAACACCAAACCAACCCACCAGAAGAAAGTCCACGTCCTAGGACCTACAAACTCTTCGCGACCTTCGCCTCCACCACCCGCGGCAGCGACTCAAAGCGCGCCGAGTCCTCATCGCTGCTCCTCTGCCTGCGCTTCAAGCTCGGCCGCTTCGCCAGCCTCACATCACCTAGCTTGTCCTCGCCCGGCAGCTCCGTCGGGCTCGCGCCGCGCTTGCCCTTGTTCGGCGATATCGACGGGCGCGGGTCCACACTGCGCACGCTGCGTGCGCGCCTGGCCGGCGCCGGCGCCTCCGAGTCCTCCACTGACGATATCGACGTCGAGCTGATGTTCATCTCCTGCGCGACCGTCTTGCCCACCGTCGTCCCCATCCGTGTCTGCGACTGCGATTGCGACTGCGCCTGCGACGCCGACGCCGCCGCCGCCGCCTCCGCCTCTGCCTCCTCCGACTCGGGATCGACGTCCATCCACACATCGCCATAAAGCTCGCGCTCCTCGTCGACGAGCATGAGCACGCCCTCGATGACCGCGCGGTGCACGAAGACGTACTGCCGGAGGCTCTGGCACAGGCTCATGCGCTGCTCGCGCATGTCCTCGATCACGCGGTGGATCGGCTCGTCGAGCGACGACAGCGGCGGCGGCGAGTGCCGGTCGTCGTGCAGCCGCCGCGGGAGTGTGTAGTCGAACGCGAGCAGGCTCTGGCCCTGCGAGCTCGGGCTCGAGCGCGAGTGTGTGTGCGTGTGCCCGTGCCCGTGCGCGGCGCCTCGCGGGGGGTGGAGACGAGTCCAGTGGGGGCGACGAATCGGGCTTGTCTTTCGGCGGCGACGGCGACGCAGCAGCGAAGTCCTTGCTCTTGATCGGGGACAGCGGTTTCACGTTCGCATCCGACGCACTCGGCTGGTCATCGGGAGAGCCACTTGTTTCACGGCGAGCCACGATAGACTCGACGGAAGACGGGTCAGTCCAGGCCTCTGCACCAGAAGGCCGATTGGCGTTCGCGTTTGAGAACACAGAAGCAGACGTCGAACTGCTTCCGCTGATGGACGACTCGGAACCTTGCACAGAGGGTGACGGTCGAACTGGGGGTGGGGCCTGGAACGCGGGTTGTAGTGCTGGGACCGTCGAAGGCGACAGCAGCGACAGCGATGGCGCCGAGCTAGACGCGAATGCCTGCGCGCCGATGACGTCGCTCCTGGGAATAGACAGCGTCCTCGCGCGGGGCGGGGCAACAGGGTCTTCATCGGGCTTGGACGCGCCAACAACGATATCCTCTCCGATCTTCGTGAGTGCCGCGAACTGCCGCTGCGAGCCAGAGCCAGTGAGGTTGAGCGCCCTCGGGAGACTCATCGCAGAGCCCGATGATCCGCCCTCGCTGTCCGCCTCAGGGGACAGCGAGCGCGAAGCAGGCGAGGCGCTCGTTGGCGGCGATGTCGGGAGGCGGCGCGCGGGCGAGTCGTTCAGCGCAGAGAGGGACGAGGACGAGGGTGGCGGCGGGGACTGGCCAAGGGAGCTTTCGGGGCTGCGCCCCGTATCGATGCCCACTCCAGGGGTCCAGGTCTCCAGCGCGCGATTGGTGATCCACGGCGAGGGCGCAATGCCGCGCTTCGGCGAGTCGACGGTCATGGACGGTTCCTGTCCCTTCTGCTTGGGCGACGGCGGGGGCGGCGTCGTACTGCTGCTGGTAGCCGACGGCTTCGCGGGCGCGCTGATGCCCGCAACAGGGACATGCACGACCAGGTGCTCACCGACCTTCTTCCCCTCCTCTGACACCGGCAGCGACATGACGAGGCTGGAGCCCGACTTGGCACCCTCCGCATCGACCTCCATCGCCGCGCCGCGGTCGCTGCCCTCCGGGCTGCCCTCGTCTTTCCTGCTCCCGGCACTCCCAGCGGCACTCCCGATTAGTCCCTCCCTCCGCTTCTGCATCTCCCGGCGCACGCCGTCGAGCACCGCATCCACCGCAATGAACCCACCCGTGCGGCCCACGCCCGCAGAGCAATGCAACAGCACCGGCCGCTCGGCGAGCGCATGCCGCATGATCCCCGACTCCGTATCCATCGAGTCGAGCGACCCCGACCCGGACGAAGGGCTGCTGTCTCCACTGCCACTCCCCTCGCCATCGCTGCGCCCGCTCCCCTCGCTGCTGCCACCAAGACTATTACTGCCACTTCCACTTCCACTGCCACTCCCGCTGCTAATAACGACCGGGCCGGACACGCGCCGGCGATGCACCGCGCGCTCGCGCTCCCACGCGCCACGCGCCGCCTCGCTGCGCGCAACCTCGCGCTCGACCTCCTTGATGAGGTTCAGCACGCCGCGCGGGTCGTCCGGCACATTCATGTCCGGCCACTCGAGGTACTGCAGCTGCACGACGCGGCGTGGCGCCATGTCCGGGTAGCCCGTGTGCGTGAGCTCGAGCACGCGCTTGACCGTCGACTCGAGCACGTCCTTTGGCTTGCCGTCCCCCGCGCCCGACTTCCCCTCGGGCTTCTGCGACGGGAAGAACGACGGTGCCGCGCGTGCGGCCTCGACCGCGCCCGTCACCTCGACGAGCCGCAGCCGCAGCGGCCCAAACGCATCCCCGGACCAGTAGTTGCCGCACTTGACGGACGCACCCTCGACCTCGCGTGTCAGCATCACGATAACGTGGACGTTCTGCTCCCAGACCAGCCTGCGCGGGTGCAAGAGAACACAGAACGAATGGACACCAGGAAGGTCCACGCGAGGCCAAAAGGGAAGCGAATATGACGAAAAAAGCGGAAACAGAAAGTGGTCAGCACTATTTCGAAAGCAAAAGCAGAAAGAAGCCGAAACACGAGCCTCCGCGGGCAATGCAAGCCAGACAACCTCGAGACTCAGAAGAATAAAAGAAAAAGACACTTACGTCCAAAAGTCCACAAACGTCTCCGGCATCGGGCCCTGCGTTGCGATGTAGCGTTTTCGCGTCCCAAGTGGCTGGACATAGCTCGCGTTGACGTAGTCGTCGCTGTCCTGATCGGCCGGGGGTAGTCAACGGCAGAGGCAGAAGGCCTTTTGCCGCCGATGGCGAGGGCAGGAACAGCGACGGCGGGGGGAGCGCGATCGCATGCAATGACCCCGGAGCAGGGGCACTAACCTTTTTCACAGAAATACGTGAGCCTAGGAAGAGCCTTTTTGGGGTGTTGTTGTTGCTTGCCTGCCGCGGCGAGGTACCAGTCGGTAATATTGATCCCGATCCTGGCCTCGTCGATGAAACGGCGGCGCTCGTAGCGCCCGCACTCCTGCTCGTTGCAACCACCGTGAGAGCATGCGAGGCAGCAGCCATCGATGGGGCTTGCGTCTCCTTTGGCTGCTGGTCCCCGTAATCAGAGGGAGGGACACCCGGACCTGCGGTGCGTGTCTTCGGTTTCTGCTTCTGTAAACGCACACGTGCATGTTCGAATGGCCATATGTTCCGGTATCTGTAACGTAACGCCCACGAATAAACATGCGTCCACAACACGAATATGGCAGAGGAGGATGAGAAGGAAGCCGGATCTCGAGCCGCGGTGCATGAGATAAGCTCATGCAGTCCCAGATGGGAGGTGGGTAGAGGGTTGTGGGCGCGCAGGTGGAGCACAGACAAGAGACACAACACCACACACAAGAGGAGCAAGGAACGAAAAGCGATCCAACGTCTGTTGCACCACACGCCCACCCAACGCGAGAAGGATGGCTAAAGAGAATAGAAAATACCCACCTGTTCTTTGCACCCTTCTCGACACCTGCAGTGATGCTGTAGGGGAAAGCGGGCTTGCTGCCATCCTTATCCTTATCCGTCGCCTCGCCTCCCTCGTTTCCCTTCAACAGCTTTTCCTTCTCCTTCTTGGCCTTTTTCTTCTTCTTGCTTTTTACGCTTTGGCCGCCGCCCTCTCCCTCATTATCGCCATCCTCCTCTTTCCTCTCCTCGGCGACGTCACGCTTCGCGGCCGACACGACCTTGCCACTTTCCCGAGAATGGTGCTCCATGACGCCCATAAGGCGTCTCTGTTCTCCGAGTTCAATCCGATAAAACTGCATGGCAAGCGCCTCGGAACCTTCTGCCATGTCAGCCTTGGCGCGCTTCTCCCTGACGGTGAGTCCCGCATTAGACCCGGAGTTCGAGGATGGGAAGTGGACACGATGTAGTGCGAGCAGACGCGCGCTGGACTGCCTCGAGGTGGTACGCCGAGAGCGTGGGTTCTGGCCCACAGCGGAAAGGTTCGAGTCGCTCTCGCTAATGTTGCCGACGACGCTGCCGTCGCTCTCCCCACTCCCGCCGCTGGTGAACCTCAGCCCGGCAAGGCCAATGAGGCCTTCGCTTCCGCTGCCGCTGCCTTCTCCACTTGTGCCGCTGCCGCTTCCACTTCCACTGCCGCTGCCACTGCCACTCGCCTTGCCCTCTCCGTCGCTGTGTCCACCCTCGCCCTCGACACCGGCCCAACGGCCGATCTCGCGGAGCCAGAGGAATGGCAGCTCGTGCACGCGAGACTTGGCAAGGCGTGATATGCGCAGGGGTATGCGCTCGGTGATGCCTTGTGAGAGCTCGAGGTTCTGGCGGATGGTGTCGTAGAACGGGTTGTATGCGACAGCGGCGGCGCCGGAGCCAGAAGCGGACGCCGGGGCACTAGGCCCGCGATGACGATGTGTATGCGTGGGACTCTGCGAGCTCTGCTGACCCAGATATTGCTGATGGTGCACGACGCCGGAGCGCAAACTGGAAGTAGTGGAGCTGAGGGTAAATGCGCTCATGGGTAGATGTTTCGTCCGGAGCACGGTGGAGCGGAGCGGCTGCGCTACGGGGCCGGTAAGCGCAGATGGGTTGATGATTGCTGCAGGGACGAGGACAGGTGCAAGGGCGGTCGGAGAGGTCTGATCGTCGTCTTCATCTTCAGTTTCGTCTGGAGGAGGTCCAAAATCAACGAGGTCCCTGTGATCGCGCCATACGGACTGGAAGCCACCCTTGAGCCAGGTCAGATGGCGCTCTCCACTTGCTCCATCTTTCTCGGCAGTGGCGGCTTCGTTGCGGAATTTGCGCAGGAGACCCAATACGTTGGAGCCATCGGGGAGCGCGGTAGAATCGGCATCATAAACGAGGATCCTGCGCGCGTCTCGCCAGCCGGCGAACTTCATGCGGGCAGAAGGGGTGGGCAACATATCTGCGAGCTTTTCTGTGGAAAATAGCGGACGCTTGAGGAGGGTGGATGGAACGGAAAGAGAGAGAGCTCTAGGCAGACGAGAAGAGGTATGTGATGCATGGGGTCGAAGGTCGAGGATCAGGGTATCTGCGTCTTGTAGGAGAGCGGGGAGCCGGGGAAGGCGGGGAAAGGCGGCGAGATTGCAACTCAGCGGCGCGTGCGGTGACTAACCCCTAAAGCTCGACTGCTGACAACGACAAGAGGCCCGTCCTCGTCCCCGTCCTCGTCCTCCTCGTCCATTTACACCATGGAAACCTCAGATTCAAAGCCCATGATGCCTCCGCCCAGCGCACCCCCCGCCGTCGAGTACAAAAAGGATGGCACCGTCTCGCGCATGCGCGCTCACAAGGGGAACGTGCCGCAGTTGCCGCAGACGAAGCTTTGCCCGTTCTGCCCTGCGAAGTTCACGCGGACCACACACTTGAATCGCCATCTAAGAAATCGTGAGTACGCCCCGCGATATACCGACATCAGACTGACGATTTGCCCAGATACGAATGAAAGGCTCTACCGGTGCGAGGTGGGTCGCGTCTTCTTCTTTTGGGAGGCATCCACTTAGCTGTTCCTCGCTCGTCAGACTTGCAATGCTCAGTTTACGCGCAGCGACCTCCTGGCCAGACATAAGAAGAGTTGTGGAGAATCGTGAGTGTCCCTTTGCCTCAACGCATCATCCATCCTGCCCGATCGATGTCCTTCACACTGGCTCTATGCCTATGTCAACCACACTGCTGTCCACGGACTTGCTGTGGATGCTTGGAGGATGTCATTTTTGTCACCTGGAGTCTTTCTCGAGAGGCCTCTTGGATTGCCGTACGTGCTGCATGCATCGCCCCTGAGGCGCTTTCTGTTTGAGCGCCGAGCCGCCGCTATTCATGGCGAGGCGCCCGAGCAGCTCCTTATCTGCTTCATTGTTTACACCGGAGTGGCCTCTCGTATCCACCATGGTGTGAAGAGGATGTCGATTTGTCTAGGTTCGCCTTATCATTAGGAGGCGAGGGTCTCCAATTGCTGTTGTTGATGGATTTCTTCATGTCAAACAGCCGTTTTGTGGCAGATTATGTTAACTCGGACTGACCGTCTTCCCTTCAGGCATCCTATCAGCCGTTCACGCAGGCGCTCCTGTCAAGCTTGCGCTGCTCTCAAAGTGAAGTGCGACCTTCACCACCCATGCTCAAAGTGCCAAGCGCGCAGTCGAGAATGCGTCTATCAAACTGAGTCGCCTGATGATCGGAGATCTGCATCTCCTGCAAGACGCTCCGAGGATGCATCCATGTCTGCACCCTCGAAACCAGCGCTCCCGCAGGGAGTCACCAACGTCGACGCGTCTGCGGGGTTTGATCCTTGGGCCTTTGCAAACTCGGGCAACTTTCTCGACCCCGCTTTCCCAGAGCTCTCACTCATCGAAGAAGCTAACGCCTTAATGTCTCAGCCTCTGACAGAGGCAAACATGGCCGCGTCCTTCGGAACATTGCGATCCACCAGCCCATTATCGCAGACTCGTTCTTTGCCGAACTTTGATGCTGCGTCCTCGAACACTGCGTCATCGTATACTCCGCGCGAGCGGCTTCCGTCATTTTTCCAGTCGGAGCTCGCAGGTGGCGCAAACACCGCCAACCTCAGCTCATTCTCTAATGACATGTTCGAGCCGTTCTTCCGCGATATATTCGCCTCGTCCACTCAGAACTCCCAGAACTCCACCCTTCCCTCCGGCCAGAATGACGCGGGCGCCCCTGCCCAGACCCAGCCGTCCCTGACTGATTTTTTCCAACCCAGTCCGTTCATGTTCACTGGCGGCAGCGGTGGTGCAGACTCGGAAACACAGCCATTCATGGCCGACTACGACAACGACCTTATGTATGACATGATTGCCAACACGTACCCTCAAGACGTCCCCCCAACTTATACGCCCGTACCCGATCCCAGCAAGACTTACTACGTCGACCCAGTCATGCCTCATTCGCAGCTTGAGATCCCGCCACCACCGCCTGCAGAACCGGACGTTCCAGAACCTACGACGGAAGAACTCCAGAAATATCGTGAGTACCTTCTTTTCTCCCTTTTCTGAAGACGATCCTGACAGAACTGTCACAGTATATGTCTTTTTGACGTCGTTCCTGCCGCAAATGCCAATTGTGCACACGCCGACCTTGCGTGTTGAGCTCAAGCCGCCCATCCTACTGCGCGCGATGCAAGCTTGCGGCGCGCTCTTCGTCAAGACGAAGACGGCCGAGACCTTCGTGGAGCGCACGCTCAACACCTCGCGTGAAGTGCTTGTCAGCGAATTTGTAAGTCTGCCGTCATCTATTACCTAGCTGGATCGTGTGCTCATATTCGAATCACAGGCAAAGCCGTCTCCGGATCCGAAACACCAAGTGCACATCATCATCACGGTCATCTTGCTGCAGACCATTGGTCTTTTCCACCAAGACGCTCAGCAGCGAGCACGGTCGAATATCTACCATGGAATGCTGGTGCTGGTAAGTTTACTCCTTGCGAACTTGCAGAGGCAAATACTGACGTTTCGTCTTAGATGATAAGGCAGACGCACGTCATTGAGCGGAATGCATCCTGGGTACATCAAACATTCCCAACCAACGATCATGCTGTCTTGGAAAGGACGTGGCGGGATTGGGCTATTCATGAGACAATCAAGCGGTAAGCTTCCAAAGTTGGCGTCTTTGTGAACGTAATGCTAACGTCTCATTTTACAGGGCACTTTTGCTGGCTTACTGCCACGATCGATCCCATCCCATCTACTTCGCCATGCCTGCTTCGTTCCACTCGACGGAGTTCACCATCCAACTGCCATGTGACGAGGGTCTATGGACTGCATCCACTCCTCGTGCATGGGGTCAAGTGGCCATGACCGCCTCTCCTTACGGCACTGGCACCCCGCGCATCACCGGCGTGCCAATGCCTCGCGCTCTTCATGCTGTGGGCTTGATAGGCCTGAAGATCGATACCGCAGGATCGCCATCTCCTCCATCAGACATGCCGGTCATCCCGCCCTTTGGGCACTTCATTGTCATGCAAGCCATCATGGGGGAGCTCTTCCGTCGCTGCTCGACTGCGGCTCCGCCTATGCCCGCCTCGCTCACCGAAGGCGAGGTTGTCAACGAGCATGTGTTCGCGCTGCAATTCTCCCTGCATCGTTGGCTGCAGATGTGGCTCAACAATCCCGAATGCCCACGTCCCTCGCAGGGAGCACGCCCATCTACCTTGGGGCCTGCGCCCGCGGAGGACAAACATGATCCGCCGTTCATGCAGGACCCGCTGCCATTCTATTGGCTCGCGCAGCTCCTGCTCCTCGCCTTCCAGGAATCGTTCCCACCTTTCGGACCACCCACAGCGCCGTCGTCCTCCACCTCTCCACCGAGCGCCGGAGGCGCCTACGGCTCTCCGCACTCCTCCGGCGCCTCGTCATCCGCGCCGTCCTTCAACTCGCCGAGCATGTTCGCGTCCGCGGAGGTCCTGTCGCCGCAGTACCACGTGAGTGAGGCGCCGTCTCAGCCAGACACGTCGCTCGCGCAGTTCACGCTCGTCAAGAGCTGGCAGCAGCATATACGGCTCTTCCTCCGCCGCAACCAGGGCAGCCCCACGGTTATTTGGGACGAGCTCATGAAGATCCGACTTAAGGGCTGGAGCGCGGACTTTTCGATTGCGGACCCGCGCAAGGCGAATACGGAAGGGTGTCCCGGCGAAGAGGGCCTGTTGGGCTTCTTTGAGGAGAAGCTGAAGATCTGAGACGCCCTCTGCTAGAATCAATAACATTTGGGCTTCGATATATACAATATCTTTCGATTGGGCTTTGTACATGTACATTGTTGGGAGGTTGTGTGTCACTGTATGTGTGGTTTTGTCTCGTGTAGTGTACTTAGTGTATACACTGGGTAAGTATGGCGCTTGGCTGTGTTCACCTGCGTACGTGCTGCTTAGATCGTTCAGTCTTAATAGTATCAGGTCGTGTACGATAATATTGATGTTCCGATGCTTGTTCCTCACGGTCCTCGCCCTCAATCAAGTCCGACTCAATAATGAATATAGTCGCTGATTCGACGGCCATCGACGCAGAAGCCTCGGAGTAGGCAAAAGTACGTACACGCACTGCCAGCATGCTTCACAGGAACACAATCAGCGCCTCGGACGCCTTGACAGATATCGTCGCCGTGCCGCCCGAAACCGCCACCGTCTCCATCGTCTGCGCACCCGCCTTCGAACAGTCGCCCGCGAACGTCTGCCCGCCGCCAATCGTGACCGCCGCGCCCTGGTCCACCCTCGCAGGCGCACTCGGCGCCGTCAGCCGCAGCGCGCGCACCGAACCTGTCGCTGAGAGTCCCGAGAGCGGCACGCTTGCGGCGCTGCGCGTCCCGCTGCCGCTATAGTATGCCGAGTTGTAGATCAGCACGCGCAGCGGCTGGTTCGCGGAGGAGTAGAGCGCGTAGGTNGCTACGGCGCCCGGTGCCGTCGTCGAGCATTGCGAGGCGCGTGCTGCGCTCGGTGCCGAGGAATTGCGAGACGAAGGAGGCGCCGTAGAAGGGCGCGCCGGTCGTGTAGTGGCCCCAGAAGCAGTATTGCTGGCGGTGTGGTGGTCAGGGTCGGTGGAGGGGATGGGATGGTCAGTACCGATGGCATTGAGGGCAGAGATGGGAAGACAAAGGAAGGGGACGGAGGCTCACGCAGTTGCCGATCGTGCCTTGGTGGAAATACAGTCGGTCGATGCCGTTGACTGCGCCTTGGAGGACGTAGTCGACGATCCAGAGCGCGGCACCGAACGTCGGGCTGATATCGCCCCCGCCGCAGGTAGCTGTCATGACAATTAATGTCAATGTCGACGTTCAACTCCCGGCTAGTCTAGATACACGGTGAAACGCGGGGCGGCTCACCCGAATTTGTCTCGCCCAAAAAGTATTGTTTTCCCTGCGCGTGCGCGGCGGCTGCCTCGCTCTTGTACTGGCGCGTGTATGACACGATGCCGCTGCATTCGGCCATGCGTCAGTACATCCGGATCGCGCGTTGACAGGAAGAGGGCGGGATGGGATTACGAGTGGCTCATGAGCGTCTGCAAGTTCGTGCTTGCGCCCCCGCACGCGGACTGCGGGTACGAGTGCCCCGAGAACGTTTTGACGTAGCTGATGGCGGAGCCGAGTAGCGGAACCAAGTTCGCGGTGCTCCAGCTCGGGAAAGACAGGTACACCGCGGCTTGGAAGATGTCGCCGACCTGAGGCAATAATTTTGAGTGTGGTCGGCGGAGGTCATGGACCCGAGCTGCGGAGTTACGCACCGAAAGCGCGAGCGCCGTCTCCCATGCCTTCTGACTCGCCCCATCCACACTGGGGCTCCAGCCCGACGAACCAATGATCGGCGACCCGCTGCCATACACTGTAGCAGCCGACCGAATCAGAATCTGCGCTCACGGCATCTTTGACAGGCGCATGTTTCACTCACGGTCCGGCTCGTTGCCAAGCTCCAGCGCGAGCAGGTTGTGGACCGTGCTCTTGGCCTGCTGTGCGGCTTGCAGGGTGTTCACCTGGTTGTTCAGTTGACGGTTGAGCCCAACGGTGACGTCGCCCTGAAGCTGAGACGCGAGCGTGAAGAATTGGGGTCCGTAGGTTAGCGAGGTCGGCGCGTCACCGGAGGAAGCGACGGTATAGTTGACTGGGGTGCTTAGTTGCGCGTTGTACGTTGCTCTGTCTCTGTAGTGCACTATCAGGTATGACTCCAAATATTCATTGGACATAGGCTTACTGCGTCGTCCCCCCGATACGAACGGCTGGCGCGGTGCCACGAAGACCGGCGAGATTGGCAAGACAGGTCGTCGTGGACGGCAGCTGCATGTACCCTGGGAACGCGAAGAACTCAAGCGAGATGCTGAGCAATGCTGGGTCCACAGAGCTCGCTGTGGAAGGCGGGCTTGACGGCACTGTGATAGCCCATGTCGAAGACGCGTATATCGCCAGAAAAGTCGAAAAGCAGCCGGGGCGCTTCAGCAGCACCATTCTGGCGGCAGGTGGAGTCGGGAGCACTCCCGGGTTATTTATGGGCTTCATCGAGTTCAAGTGACGAGCGGCGGGACGTCATAAGGTCTGAACGCATGCGCCGATGTCCTTCCTGAGGGCCCGAAGTTTTTCGAAGACGTTCCTAAGTTACTCCATGAACATGCAGACGATATTCAGCGCCTAGAAAACTGGCACCTCGATTAGCATGATGCACACTTCCGCCCATCGAAGCTCTAGGGGGGATGACCGCGATGTTGGCTCGCCCATTTGAAAAAAAAAAAGCTGCGGCCAGTGACTTCGGAAGCACGTCGGGGAGGACATGTTCGAGTTGATGATAGAAGCCTACATTGGCTGCACGAGCCTATGTCGATATCTCGGGCTCGGCCGGTTTTATTATGAGCGATGCCTCGAACTGCAAGTCGACGTTGCAAGCCTACTGGCACATGACATGATCCAAGACAACGCCAGTGAACAGCGGGCCGGCGGCGGGACGCCTGCTGTCCTCGCGACCGCGGTAACCGAGATGGCCAAGTAAGTCGACTTTACCCGCACTGAAGCGGTGAAGGTAAAGGTTGTTGAAGCGATAATTGAGTAGATCAACAGGACCTGAATTCCACGCGCACTTACGACGTCGAGGTTCCTGGCGTCTCCCAGGATGAAAGATCCCGAGGATGTCCACTGGCAGATCGTTGTAAGTAGGGATTCAATGGTGACGCGTGCTGGGTTTGCTAGTTTGTTCTGCGTTTGGACCGTCTCCAAGGTGTCCTCGGGGCTCGTCAGGCTGTCCACCAATGTCCATCAGCCGGACCATGGCGCGATGCGGGCCGCTCGACCGTTTGGCGCGTTGCGCTCGAGAGAACAGAGGGTATTTCTGTCACTTACTACTACCGCGTACATCCAAGATGCTTGTAGAAGACACAGCTGTTCGAGAAGGACGACGAGGAGACGGGCAAAGGGGCCTATAGGAAATTGCTGAGATGAATTTGTACTTTTTGGGCGTGAGCGCGGAGAGACACGCTAAGCGGCCGACTTCATCATGCCGAGTGCCTCGCTTCAGCCAAGCTCCTCTTCCAACGTCACGTCCTCCTCTGTTTCCTTCTCGTCGTAGAGTGCCATCCGGGATGGTCTCTTGCTAATGACTTTTCTGCTCGAATCTCCCGAGATACTGCGTCGTTTGCTTCCGCGGCCTTCAGGACAACCAGACGAGACGAAACGGAGGTCTTCAGAACAAAATGATGGATAGTTCCTCGCCTCCATCGAGGGACCATGCCTGGCAATCACCTGACGACAAGTACATTGAGCGCATGTACCTCTTCGGATATTTTCTCGGGGCTGTTGGCTATGGTGCGTGCGGTGTTCGTCCGTTGCGAAGCAAGAGCTGACTGGTATGCAGGTGCCCACCTTATGATCTTCTCATCATGCGTGAGGGCGATTTGGCTTCAGCGGAGGCGACGCAGGCGCAAATCCTATATTTTGCTAGCGTTCGTTTCCCTTCTATTCGCTTTCGGCACCATCGGAAATGCATTTGGCATTCGAATTGCGGATCTGGCTTGGGTTGATCACCAAAATTCGGACAGCACTGCTGGGTATCTATCTCACCAGAACCAGGAGAGGCCAAGGTATTACTTTATTGTTGCCATTCTGAACGTCGTTGCTTCTTGGTTGCAAGATAGCCTCTTAGTGAGTTGTCTGCGCGCGTTTGCTTCCGTCGCCATTCGATTTGACCTCATCCGTCCCGTCCTAGATATACCGCTTTTTATTAATCTTTGCGTACAATTGGTGGATGCTCCCTCTCCCTCTATGCATTTTTGTTCTCTCTATCGGTAACGTCGCGTCTTTTGTAATGCTGAAAGTCAACTCAACATTATTAAACACGCAGTGATGGGGTTTCTGATGCTCATTCAACTGGGAAATAGCAATCTCGAGATCTGGATGGTGACCATTGACTACGCGCTCGCCTACTGGGCGAGCACTATCGCCACGACCATCCTGCTCACCTGTCTCATCGTGGGGCGGTTGATTTACCTCCGGCGCGAGTTGCGTCACATAGTCGACGCCGAGTTTCTGCACGTCCCATACCTCTCCATCTCGGCGATGCTTGTCGAATCGGCAAGCCTATACTCGTTCTCGATCCTCGCGCTGGCCATTCTCTACGCACGATGCAACCAAGCCTACAACGCCATATACCCTCTCGTCGGTCAGCTGCAGGTACATACGCGCAGTTCCGCTCCTGCACCGCGTTTCGCCATACTTACAGCATCTCTGGACTAGATGATTGCCCCGGAGCTCATCATCCTGCGTGTGGCGCGAGGCGAAGGCTTCACGCGCAATACGTCGTTTGAGATGAGTGTGCAGCGCTCGCCCGAATCTGGACAGCCACGCCTGCCAGAGTCGTCGCCGAAGCCGCAGACGCAGCCGTTCATCCGCATTTCGCTCCCCGAGGGGATCAATACGTCCGGTTCAATCCACGGCTGTTGAGGAGGAGCCTGGGACGGCTACGATGCGGTTGGTATGAGATATCTGTGCGTTCCTTTCTCCTGCCTGCAAGCGTTTGTTGGAGGTAACTTATGCGGCGTCGCAACAGGTTCGTGTACATATTATCATGTCGATTCAGTGACATTTGTGGCTGTAGCCACCCCACGTTCTTTTGTGATATACATTCGTTCATCCCGGCGCCCAGCCGACGAGGTTAAGCATTTCCTAATAGTTCCTAGCTTTACGCGCCTTTCAGATCGACCCCCATCGAAGACACTCAAATGTTCAACGTAAACACGCAGCCGCGTGCGTGCCTCCCGTTCTCAGAAGTGCCGCCAGATCGATGCAACGTGGCAGGTACGCCGTGAAGGCTATCTCTCGGCTCCAACTCCCGCACACCCGAAACCCTTCCTGCATGTGGAGCCGGAGCCGTATCGAGGTGCTCCAGACGGTCGTACCCCTTCCTTCCACGCTCCTGAGGCCTTCTTGCCGGACGAGTCCCACCATACTCGACGCCAGCTCCCGTTTCGAGCAAATAAGAGCCCGGGTGCCATCGATAGGACACGCGCGCTTCAGCCTCGAGATTGTCCATTAACGGCGTACGAGGCGGGATACCCCTTGCGCTGACGTGCGCCAAGGCACCCCGCCTGGTCAAACACCACGTACGCTGGTGCGCGGCGGGTGCGACGGGTTGGGCTGGCATTAAGCATGGCCAGGGTGCAGAAGCCCAATTATCTGTCTTGTAGCTTCTGGCTTTAGCATAAAACCACGAAGCGCACTGCAAGAGTTTGACATGCTTCCTCAGCGCGGTGAGAATTGCACGCTGTGTATCATGCATTGTGCAGTGTGTATGCAGGACTTACGACGCAAGCGGATCTTTTAAAGGCGAGTGCTTCGCTGAAGGCGTTCTTAAGAATAGATCGAAGCGCGTGAGTCAGCACCTAAGATTGAACTCTACGGACGCAGTATAGGTCACAAGGCGGCGCTTCGAGCCGAGCAGTGGCGTGTATGATATTGGCGTGCGTACCAAGGCCTGGCGTGGTTGTGTGGGTGGATGTGAAAAGACGAGAGCGATAGGTGCGCGCAAGAAATTGGATTAGAAAAACATAAGCAGATACGAGTAAAGGACCAGAACAAGGAATGATAACCCCGCGGATGTGAAGATAAGCGCATTTTAGAGTACATGTGTGCGAATCGCAGCCGAGAAAGAAAAGCAAAGAGCAGAAAACAAGGCACCGGGCATAAGTTCCCTGGCAGGTACGAAGCCGCAGACGGCCGCGACGTGTCGTGGTCAAGGCCTGCACGCCCGCGCATGTGTGCAGCTTAGTCTTGAGCGAGGGTCGACCTGCGGCGGGGCACGTAACGGACTTTGGGACCTTCCTCTGCGGTGTTGAGGCCCTTGAGAGGGCGCTGTCCACGGCGCGACACGAGCGGGTACTCGCAGATGAGGTTGCGGCGTTCACATTGGCTGATGTCGGCAGCGGTGATGGAAAGGGAAGTCACAGGGTCGAAAAGAGAGCAAAGTCAGCATCAGCAATGAGCGGAGAAGGGTCGAGACAGAGATGGAATGACATGGAAATTAGACGAAAGCGGTGGAATCGATGGGACGACTGGAGTGCTGAGGCTCATGTGAACACGCAAGGGTGTGCATAACGAGGGCGCCGGATCGTGCGTGATAACCGTCCGACAGACATCATAGGGCATGCGCCATCCGCTCAGAATGCATAAAAGGGCAACATCGAGTGGCCATCAGCAGAAACACACCACTTCCTCCTCTCCCCCGATAACCAGAAGATCGATGCGATAGGACTCACTTGCATGTCCTGTCGGGATTGCCTGGTTCGGGCGGCGTACACGCGATCTTGCGGCCGCGACAGAAGAAGCATGCCAGGAATGGCGGCGGCTTCTGCGGCTTCTCCTTCGCAATCCCGCCACGCCTGTGTTGTTGGGCTTGCGCTGGCCGCTTTGGCGATGCTTCGGGGGTCTTTCTGGGGGGGTACTCGGCATCGAGGAACTTGACGGGCGTGGTGTCCTGACTCTGCGCGCTATCAGGGCGTGGAGTGCGGGCCACGCCCTCCTTCAGTTCTGAGGCCCCTCCACGAGGAATCTCAGCACCGTCGGGGTGGGTGGGCGTGGGAACAGCAGGAGGACTTGTATGTTCTTGCTTGACTTGGACAACGACATCGGCCTGTCTGTTCTTGAACGAGTGGAGGGCAGCGCGCGCGAGCATGCCCCACTCGTCGAGCTCCTCACGCGTGAATAGTGGCGAGTACTTCGGCGCGGGCTCGGGCGCGTCTGCGGGTGCAGGCGTGCGGATGCGACGCATACAGCTACGTCCGCCGTAGTCGTCACGCAACGAGCCATACGGTACTTGCCACGGATAGAGCGGCTGTGGGGAGATTATGGGCGCCTGCTGCTGGACATACTGCGGCGCGTAGAATGGGGTAGCCTGTATTACGTTGTGAGGTAGATAGATAGATATCGAGAAACAGAAGAACTTGCCTCGTACAATGGTTCTGTCGCCATCATTCCCGTCGGGACCTCCTCTACCTTAACATTGGCTAGGGTGGGCACTGGTGGCATCGGCGGTGACGCCACGATCTCATCGTACTGGTTGCCGCTCGGGGCCGGAAGAGCCGGGTATGCGTCGATGATGTCCTGAGGCGGCAAGGACATGGGATATCCCATGGGCTCCGCGCTCTGTGTGAACCCAAACTCGGCCGGGGTGCTGAATTGCGGCTGCATTTGGAACTCGTACAGCTGCTCCATCTGCGGCCACTGTAGGATCGGCGGCAGGATGGGCTGCGTAGAGGAAAGGAATAGATTATCCGCTGCTACGTATTCCTGCCGTGGATCATAGGTGAGAGAAAGCCCAGAATTAATGGTTCAAGGGAGCTTACTTCCGGGTAGCGCTGCTGCTCTTCCCTGTCGTACATAGAAAGCGACATGCTGCGATAGCGACTGGGAACCTTCGAGCCCCTGCGGCACGAGCAGTATTAAAAAGGACGCGGTCGATTTCGCGCCATGACGGACGCCTCTTGGAGCGCGATGGATCTGACTTCGAGGCCGCCAGTCGAGTAGCGCGTCATGCACGGAGACTATACTGAATGCAAGTCGCGGGCGTACGTGACGCCCGGAAGCAGTGGGCAACGGTGCCCCGTGTCGAGGCACCTCAGAGATCCTGGGGATCTCGGCCTCATAAGTCTTCGCCTGTCGAACAAGGTTGTCGGTAAGGGAAAAGGGGAATTATATAGTAGTGCAGTGCAGTGCAGTGGCTAACCTAATGGGCCCACCGGACGGATCGCCTTCTCGAATGAGCGTGTCTCGGCGGCCAGCCGTATCATATACGGACCGACAACATGATACCGCCAGCACTTTATCCACAAATTTCAGTGATTGGTGGCCTCCTTGGCCTGTTTGCGAACGCCCCATGACCCAACCTCTTCGGTGCTTTCAAACATTATCGCAAGTTACTCGGGCGACACTTCAAGATAGTAGCTCCAAGGGCGTCACACCAGCGAAAGTTGTGTGTGAAAGAGTCTTGGAGATGTCACCGGCTAATCACGGAGAAATCATTCCTGATATGAGACTCGGTCGCCTAGAATGCGGCGGGTAGGTGGTGAATGAGCGGACACAGTGACTTGGTTCCGATACTCTCCCCAAGCCTTGTTGCGACCACAGTGTCGTTCCTAGTTGATTGACAGATAAGTTGAGCATCGAACAGTGAACAGGAACGTTGACGTACCGGAATCGAAACCAATGGCGGGGCTAGCGAATCCTCCTCCGTAAAAGTATGGAGTGCGCTAGTAGACACCGGAACATGCGCTTATACCTTTCCGTTGAACCAAGCTGCGGCTGGGACCGAGAAACGACTACGATTAGTGAGTACCGCGCCGAAAAAGCTTGACCACCCTCAGCATGGGTTATAGACTTCGTGCAGATTCACATAGAAACGAATGGTGCCTTGAACAACGCTCGATAGCCTGAGAACTACCTTCCATATACGGGCCGTCTATTAGTCTCCGGGTAGTGCCGGTCACCATTGACCACTCACACCCTTGAATTTATCCCGTCACACCATAGCAGCGAAACCACTCAGTACTCAGTAAGGGTAGCAGATATCATGGTCCTTAGGCTGCGGGAATATACTGTCATATCTTGACTGACCGGTATGTGACTATCCTGACTCTGAACGCTGACATAGAACGGTAGATTACGCGCCGGGCGAGTACCAATCGAACATGCTTGCCAGTGACGTGCATCTATTCATCTATCCTCGCACATACCAGACCACCAATATTCTATGAATTATGCGACCTAACCAGGAGCCCCGTCGGATTCTCAGTCGAACAGCTGCAGGTACGTGCCATCTTCCTCATGACGACCAAGGTGCTGACTACTAGTGTAGCTTCGCGTTAGATGGCGGTGTCGGGACTGACAAGCTTGTAGGTCCCGCGGGGCGAAGTTTCATGCCCAATACGACCGGACATGAGCGTGCAGCGCTCACGTACACCAAAGTGTTACGAATGGCACCAGCGTGAATCGTTGTCGAAGCCGCAGACACGATCCTTCATTCGCTCCTCGCGTCCCAGGGGTACCGGCACCTCCTTAGAGTCCTATACTTTTTTCACAGGCAGTGCGTGATCACAGTGCGGTTGGTATAGACATTCCGTACGTTCTTTGCTCCTGTATCCAATTGGTGCTGGCGATAACTTCCGTTGCTTCACCGGCTAAGCCCGTGTATATAGTTTCATGTCGACTCAATACCAAGCCACCTTAGTCCTTTCGTCGTATACGTCCGCTCATTGCGGTCGGACCGCCGACGGCGTTAAGCAGCTCTGTCAATCTACGCCTTTCGCTTTGTTCCCCACGGAAGCATTCGCGCCTTCAAACGTTTGTCGTACAGCAAACATGCGACCGCCTCGATCAGTCACAGCCTAGCACAGATTAAATGCCACCGAATCGATGCGGAGCAACGTCAATTTCTCGGCTCGCGCACCCCCGAGCCGCCTTCAATCGTCCCACCTACCCGTGCCAGGACCTGTGGAGCCAGATAGAGGCGCTCCGTCTTCCTTCTGCATCCGCACTCCCGACGCACATCGAGGCATCGCTGCTGTGGGTTGCGCAACTCGAAGCCACGACCGTGACGTCCACTTCCCGCTTCGAGAAGATAAGACGACCATCTGGCATCGATGGGATGATAAGTAGGTTGCGCGCCGCGTCGGCGGCACAGACTGCCCACGGGCAACCCGGGATGCCCTTTACCTGCCTGACGTACGCCAAGGGCTCCGGAGCCATTAGTCCTGACCAACGAGTGGTATGTCACTGTGCTCCGAGTATCCGGGCGTGTCGAGAAGTAAGTACATCGTCCTCATCCTCGAATTCGCGTCCGAAGACGAGACGCTCATGGATCTGCGTAAGGAGTGCCACAAAGCCGTACGTACTACGCGCCGCTCACCATACAAGACCTCAAACCTACCAAGTCTGTGCGATGCGCGTTGTGTCCGACCGTTTCCGGGACGTACTCCGCGCAGGGCCCGTCCTCGTATGGGAACTCTGACGACAAGGATGGTGCCTATGATCGTACCGCATACCTGCATATCCAATTGATAGACTGACTCAGCATGTAACATTAAACTCTACGGATGCAATGGATCACAAGACGACGCATCGAGCCGAGCAGTGGCGTGTATGAAATGGGCGTGCGTATGAAAACCCAACACGGGTGTACAAAAAGAGACGAGAGCGGTAGGTGAGAGCAGGAAACTGCACACAAGGCAAGTAAGATGAACGATGAACAGGCCGTAACGAGAAATGAGATCCCCACCCCGCGGGTGTGAGGAGAAGCGTACATGCGGATGGCCGCCAAGATCGAAAAAAAAAATCAAAAGAGAAGATAGTTCATTGCAGGAACAAAGTCGCAAACCGGCGCGACGCGCCGTCGTCCAGTCGCGCGTTCAGCCGTGCGTGCAGCTCAGTCCTCGGTGAGCGTGGACTTGCGGCGGGGCANGTAGCGGACCTTGGGGCCCTCGTCGATGATGGTGAGGCCCTTGGGACGGCGCTGTCCGCGGCGCGAGATGAGCGGGTGCTCGCAGATGAGATTGCGGCGCGCGCACTGGCTGGATGCGGGCGACGAACAGGCAGGTGGCAGAAGAGAGAGTGGCAGGGACGAAAGCAAGGCGATGTTAGCACCAGCACTGAGCAGGGAAGGACCGAGACGGAGATAGAATGTAATGGAAATACGACGAAAACAGCAGAATCGATGAGACAGAAGGAACGAGTGAATGTGGAGGGCATGTAGGGGAGCACGTCGGATCAAGCATGATAACAGCTCGATAGACATCATAGGAGCAAGCCCCAAGGCGTGCGGCACCCGCGCAAGAACGTATAAAGGGGCATGCGAGTGGTGCCTCGAAACCGCACCATCCACCCTCTCCTCTGAAGCTTCCCCCTCCCCCTCGAAGAACAAGAACACAAACCAAGGTAAGAAACAACACTCACTTGCATGTCCTGTCGGGGTTGTCAGGCTCGGGCGGCGTGCACGCGATCTTGCGTCCGCGGCAGAAGAAGCACGCCAGGAGACAGCATACCAGAGGGCGTATGCACATGCATGCACAAGAAGCACCTCGGTAGCGCGTGCAGCACCACGCTGAATCGCAAGGCAAGCCTGATGGGTCACTAGACGAAGCACGGCCATGGCCAGGACCTGCGCATGTGCACGATGATGCCAGCGATGGAGTGCACCGGCAGGGCGGCAGAGGATGGCGGGAGGACCTGCACGTGAGAGACAGTGCGGATGCATGGTGGTGTAGGAACGATAACGGCGGGGCAAGAGAGAACACGGGTGCGGGTGAGTGCGAGGACATGCACAAGACAACGAAGGCATGCGTAAGATGGCGAAGGTGCTTGCGCAATGGCAAAGGCACTCACACGATGGTGAAGGTGCTCGCATGACGGCGAGGGCATGCGAGACAGGGTAGCCACGTAAATGAGAGCGCGGGTGGCGGCGGCGGCGCTCGAGATGGTGCAGGGACCAGGGCGGCAGTGCGGAGGTGAGAGTGCAGTGCAGGAGGCGTATGCAAGACAGGAAGGTGCTGGCATGATGGCGAGGGCATACAAGACAGGGTAACCATGAGAATGAGGGCGGGCAGGCGACGGCGGGGGCGGAGGCACTTGAGATGGAGCGGTGGGGGCGAGGGCACGTGTAACACGGCAAAGGCACTCGCACGACTGATGGGGTGTGCGAGACGGTGTGGGTGCGAGAATGGCAACGTGAACAGGAATGAGGGCATGTGCGAAATGGTGAGGGAGCTGGAGATGGCGCAGGGGCGAGCGCGGCAGCGCGGAGGTGAAAATGGCAGTACAGGGGCGAGAGGAATGGTGCAGGAGTGAGAGCGGCATGGCGGGAGAGGGCGAGGGTGCTCGAATGGTGGCACGGGAGAGAAGAGGTGCACGACGGCGAGGGCACTCGAGAGGGTGCAAGGATGAGAGACGGCAAGAGGGATGGCGTGAGGTGAGCACGAGCGCCGCAAGGAAGGGAGGAGGCTGACAAGTGAATGCGAAACTTACTTAGTTGCCCCCTGGGCTGCTGCTCCTGCGAACCCACTCCTCGTGTGCATAGGCTCCTCACCATGTTGAGTGGGCTTGCAGTTGGTTGTGAATGTGTGTGCGTGTATGTGTCCATTGCGGATAGATGATGAGTAGTGGGAGGAAGTGATGAGCTGGCGCGCGTCTCGAGCAGCAACTAATTTCGGCAATTCCCGTGCTCTATTTTCAGTCACAGGAACTTGCTCTCTTTGAGCATACAATTCAATTCGGAGTCCAGTGTCTCTTTTCTGACTTGAAGACCATGTGTTTTCATTATTATTCAAATCTATGTATTTAATCTACTGGGTAAAATATACGTGCACGAACATGGGGCGTCCTTTGTGCACGAGCATGCACAAGGGAGATGTGAGGCGTCACTGGGCCGGAGCGGTTACGCATATACCGATTCACGTGAGACGGCGAAGAGGGTGGTGGGAACAAATGTAGATGACACCGGCGGGAGAGGGTGCATGCGCGGAGAGCGCAGCGCTGGCTATGGGTGCACGGGAAAAGGTGGCATTGGGGCATCCACGTGACGAGAGATGGCACTGACTGCATGCGTGTGAGAGACGGCACCGGCTATGCAGGCGCGCAATAGGAAACCACTCCGGCTGATCGTGCACACAAGAGGCAGCGGCGATCAGGCATCTGTATGATGCAGACCAGGTGTGCAGGCGACAGGAGATGGCGGCGGGGCAGGCACACGGTAGGAAACGGTGGCTACTAGGCATCCACACGATGGGAAATGACGCCGGCTGGTCGTGCATGCAAGAGGCGATGGGCGTACAGCGTGTGCATCACGAGAGANGGNGGGGGTGGGGCATCCACATGAAGGGTGTTGTGCCAGCNGGGTGCCCNNGAGAGGCGGCGCTGGCTGGTCATGCGGATGAGAGGTGGTGGGTGTGAGCGCATGCGAGAGGTGGCGGTGATTAGCGAGGGCCGGGGCCAGGCGGGCTTGCGTGTCAGAGACGGAGGATGAACGGCCCGTGTGCGAGGGAGCATAGTGCTGAGTGTACGCGCATTAGCGACCATACGAGGCAGCGCAGGGGCATGGGAGAGGGAGAAAAGTGGAGCAAAGACGTCAGGGCATGAGGAGAAAGGGACGGCACACACGACGTACCTTGCTCGCTCCCTGTCCGCATTCCATTATCTCCTTATACCTCCTTATTCAGTCTCTTTTCTGCGTCGGCGTGCTGATGTGGGGATGTCTTGAGGATGGGCGGTGAGAGGCGACCAGAGGGAGGGGGTAGGGAATGTACATGTACGAGAGGTGGGGGCATTGGCATGCGTGCGCGAGACACTGGCTGATGTGCTTGGGCTCGCGGAAGATGGTCGTGGATGGGATTCTGCACAAGAGACGCCGGTAGGTAGGCGTACAAGTGAGGAATGCCAGCGCGCAGTCCATGCGCGCAAGACAGACATCGTTGGGTGCACGAGGGCAGGAGACGGTGACAGGCGGCCGGAATTGGTGCACGCAGGGATCTTGCGCCGTTGCTAGGGTGCAACGAGATGGCGCGCTGAGAGTGCAGAGGCATGGCGTGGNNCGAGAGGGCATCCGAGCCCGAAATTCGGAGATTTGGAGCCCGTGGGGAGCAACGAGCAGCTTGAGGGGATGGTATGTGCATCGATGTGCGTCCGCGTGCTTCGCTGATGGATGAGCGACGCCTGGGAATGCGAGAACGTGGTCGTGAGTGCATCATCACATATTGTAGGTTGAAGCTCCTCCTTACCAGTGTCGATCTGCAGGACGCTGCGCCCACCGTGTCTGCCATCGCTCGTGCACGGTGACAAGCGCGTCTTGGTTTTGCAGAGGTTTCCTGGGCCATGCGCGGCAGAGTGTGGCATCACGGGGCATGCATGTCACCCATTGACGCAGCATGGTGTGCAATGGATAGGCCGGCACGGCAGGGCGCGGGCACCGCAAAGCAGCAGGAATGATGGCAGCGGAGAGGGGAAGCATGCATGTGGGACGCCTGCGCGAACGAGCATGCCCGATGGATGGCAGCAACAGCACGCACACAGGCGACACGGGGCGAGCGATGGTGTGGCCGTGCATGCAAGCTGGCACAGGTGGGGGATGCCAGTAGCGGCGCGGGACACAAGGGTTGGTGAACGTGGTCGAGGGAGAAGGAGGCAGCAGCAGGGGGTGCCCATGGAAAGGCGGCATGAGCGGATGTCCATACGACACAGCGACAAGAGCGGGTGTGGGTGTGTGCACGAGAGCGCGTGCGTGCATGGAACTGTGTGCCTCGCACCGTTGCTAGGGTGCAGCGTGACAGCGAGTTGAGGGGTCGAAGGGACCGTGCAGCTCATGAGGATGGTGAATAGCAGAGGGTGGTCATGAATGCGAGAAGCGGCGGCAATAGGACGTCCGTGCACGGAAGATGGCGACAATGGGAAGTTCATGCGATGGAGGGCGGCGCCGGTTGGGGCGTCCGTGCTGAGGCGGGCGGCACGNGGGAAGACGGTGGCAGTGGGGCAAGAGTGCGAGATAAGTGGCGGCAAAAGGGTGTCCGAATGTGAAAACCATGCCAGCCGGGCATGCGCACAAGAGACGGTGCCTTTGTGCATCCGCACGCAAGAGACAATTTCGGCTGAGCGTGCGCACAAGAATGGAGGCAGCGGCAGTGTGACGTGTGTGTGATGGGAGATGGCGCCTGGTGGGCGATCGAGAGGTGGCCACGGTAGGGTGTCCGCATGCAGGAGACGGCGACCGGTGTGCTTGCGCGCGACAGGCAGAGGGAGGCAGGCATGCCCACATGCCAGGTCTGCGCATGCGGTTGGATACGGCGGCCGGGGGAGGTTGCAATACGGTGGCTGGGGATGTCCAGGTGGCAGCAGTTGGGCACGGGAGACAGTGTCAGATGGGCGGGCGAGAGGTGACAGCGATGGGGTGTTCGTGTGACAATGAAGCGATGGGGTGTTCGTGCGAGATGCGGCGGCGGCGGCGTATATGTGCGATGGAGACGGCAGCGATGAGGCATCCGGGCGATAGGAAACGGCCCTGGTTGGTTGTGAGCGCGAATGGTGGNGGCGGTGGAAGGGATCCGCGCAAAGGGAGACAGNGCTAGCTGCGTTGCGTGTGTGCAGGACATGGCGGCAGGGTATGCAGGCAGGCGAGAGATGGCGGCAGGGGAATGGGAGGACAGCGCTTGAGAGAATTGTGCAGAAAATGATGACGCGTACGACGTACCTAGGGTCCCTCTGCCCAAGATTCCATCTTCTTCCCATCTACACATTGTTCTGCATCGCCATGTGTGCGATGGTGTGACTAGACGGAGGGAGCGATGCGAGGACTTGCATGAGAGGTGGCAGTGGCTGCACGAACAGCCATGCGTGAGACGACAAGGCGGACGGGCTTGCGCAAGCGGTGATGGCTGGAACTACCTTGTGCAGGATGGCAGCACAGACAATCGCAGGTGAGATGGCTGCGGGAATGGGTGCGCTTGCAAACATGGCCTGAATGCAGCATGCAGGGGATGGAGTCAGTATGTGCGCCATACGCATGGTCCGGGTGCGACACGAACGGGGATGCGAGCATGGGGCCCGTGAGCACGGTGCGCACGGCCACGGGAGTGCGAGGCGGGGGCGGGTGTGACAAGGGCGNNACGTGCAAATGGGGTAGGTGGTGCGCGTGTACGCATCATGGCAGCGGTGGCAGCGGGAACAAGTGTGTGTGCGAGACACTTATGCNAATGGGCGCGAGCAAGAGATGGCGGCGGCGCGCATGAGAGATGACAGCAGCAATGCATGTGATGCCCGCGGGAGATGGCAGCCGCCGCGGTGTGAGTAGCTACACATGAGCCGGCGGCGGGTGGAGGAATGGCGCGAAATAGTGTGGGGGAGAGATTGACAGCGAGTGCGTGCGTGAGGCGTGTGCACGACAGGCCCCCACATGATAGGGCGTTCGTTCAGGGCATGAGGGAGTAGCACATAGATCTAGAAGAACTCGAGCCCGGTATCCCGGGCTCGCGCGATCAGTCTACGGTAAAATCGAAGCAGCGGCCGCATACCTATTTTTCTCCTCCATTGTCTCGCTCTGTGCTGCATCGGCGTGGGCATGTGTGCATGTGTGCGTGCATATTGGCAATGGATGCTGAGAGGTGACTATAGGGAGGGGGCGATGGGAATGAGGAATGGAGTGAGAACGACTTGTCGCGTCCATGCGAGCTTCGGCAATTCCCGCACGCTGCTCGTCGATCCAGCCATCCACGGAGAGATATGCTCTCTCAGGCCGTAATAAAATTCTGAAAATACCAATTAAATTAGAAGTCATGTATTTCAATGTATGCAGCCATTTTTGTGATTGAAAAATAAAATGCATTGGTCTATCAGCTTGGAAATCTTCCATCTCTCAAATAGAAGCTGTTGGGGACGGCGCAACTTCGCATTTTTGAGTGATGCAGACATCTCAAAATCATCTCAAATTCATAATATGTGTATATACTGTTAATGCATGCATGTGCGGAATTTCAGATTGATTGACATGNAANTNANGCCTNTAGAAAATGAATACAAACTGTTTGGNACCAACATGGCTGGAATCGTGGGAACCAACTTCCTAAAGGTCTCTTTTTGAACCCGGGCAGTTTTGGTGGCCCNCCAGATTATTAGAACTGATTCATAGATGAATCAGAAGNAGTNGNNTTGTGAGAGTTTCAGAAAACTTTATTGGAAGGATGATAAAACTATCATGTCAGGTGATGACTTAATCTGAAAAATAGCATCAACAAATATTGTGTGAAGTTCTCTGATAGGTTATTGGTACTTTTGATGAACTTTGGTAGTAGTTTTGTAGGAGTTCTTCAATACTATTGATAAACTTTAGCAGTAGTTTTGTGGGAGTTCAAGAAAACTTGACTCAAAAATTTGCAGGGCTGTCATGTCAGTATGACTGCGTCATTTATAAACTTCAGTAATAATTTTCTGGAAAAATTTAGTTGTTTGACATACTTGGCCTATTACATATTTGTTGGCATATATCTCATATATACCATCAATAAGTCAGTAGCATAACTAATTTAGACTAATTTTTATCATAATCAATCTGATGCTAATGATCTTCATCAATTTGCAATATTTTGTAGTATCAAGTATTGCTGGATAGAGTTCTGTGGTAGTTTTGTGGTACTTCTGATAAACTTTTGCAATAGTTTTGTGGAACTTTTGAAGAATTTTGGTAAGAGTTTTTCAGATTCTATCTGACTGCCGGTGCCACTTGCTCGCAAATTCTTCTCTACTCTTATTTTACTCTCAAATCTTTCATTGTTACAAGCCTCATAAGCTGAAGCATATGCTTACAGATGTAGCCTAAGATCAGATTTTTCTGCTCAGGATATGATAATTGTCAGATTCTTTGCTGGTGCTGTTGCTGATGCTGCTGTTGCTAGTTGTGGTTGTAGTTGTGGTATTGTTATTATATATTTGCATGACTTCAACAAATTTTTATGAAATATTCAAACTTTTACCACATCAAAATGCCAGCTTAACAGTAAATATACTCCTATCTACTCCTCTTCATCCTCTTCGTCCTCTTCATCCTCTTCCTCTTCCTCTTCAGCATTGCTATCCTCATCTTCTGACTCATCTTCATTAATATCTTGATGTCTTGTTCTTGCCTTTGATTGTTTATCCATAACTTTTCTACTATGGAGGAAAAGCATAACATGGATAAACCAGTTGAAATTAGCTGCAGTCATGCGGCTAACAATTCTTTCAAATCCTCCTAGCCAAGCATTAAGTTGTTCACATGCCTAACAGAAATAAGTCTTTATATACATATATCATACAGCAAAATAAGTATACTTACTTGAGTATTGAAGGCTCTCTTGTAATAAGGTCTCCCATTCTGATCATGGTCTTGCACAACCAGATTAGGAGCAGAACCATTGAGTGGTGCAGGATTACACCATTTACGACACAAATAATCACTGACACGATGATTTTTGTAGTGATATGAATCAACCACAAATCGAGAAGTCTGCTGCCATTCATTCCAGCTACCATTTCTGAAAGCAGTCTTTAGTACCAGACATGCTTTATCAATGCATATATATGCAGGCCTATCATCCTGTCTTGGATAAACAGATGCTAAAAATTTCAATATATTTGTAGGAGACTCTGCCTTTGGAAATTTTGTCCATGCAACAACAACACCACAAGGAGCTACCATTGTTTCAATGCAGTAAATTGTCTTTGCAGTGAAATAATTATCATATTCTACTGCCTCATCTGCTTCTTCATCATGAGGTTGAGGTGCAGTTATATTGTTTGGCAACCATGGCACATTCTCATTTTCATTTCTTCTTATCATTCTTCTAACTCCAAGCATAGATTGTCGGCCAAATCTTGTAACAAATGCTTTCCATTCACTTTGATGATTGATACAAGCCTTTGATTTATCTAATTTTACATTATCACATCCTTTAATATGACATAAATGACCTCTGCTGGCAAAATGCTCTGCACAGAATACTCCTTTTTGGCTATCTGCCAATTCTTTTGTGCATTGCTCGAAAGCACAATATTTATGCCCCATGACTAAGCCATCTAAAACAATCATTTTTACAGGTACAAATTGTTCATTCTCATCCACATTATTATGATCAACAACCATTGCATTTTCAGCCTCATTCTGGGCATCAGCTGCATCCTGTACTGCCAATGGAGCTTCTTCTCCTTGTAAAGCAGGAACATTGTCATTTTCATCAATTCCTACAACACCTGCAGGATCATCACCAGTTAAAAAATCAGCTTGAGCTTTATATGGATGAGTACATTCAGAACAGGAATGTAATTTTCCACTGCTTAAGATGCCATCTTCTCCTAACAGCTCATAAGCCTGTTTTGTAATTTCTTTCAAAGGAATTCCATTTGGCAGCTCAAGTCCTGCAGATGACTCTCCAGATACTTGTCTTATAGATTCATGGATAAATGATTGCCAAATATGTTGACGTAAAATCTTTTTGAATTTCTTGAATTGTTGATTCAAGAAAAATGTATCATTTAAAAAAGAAGCAATGGTTGCAGGTGATCCATGGAAATGATAAACAAGGTTTAATATAATAGATGAGAATTCTCTATCACACCAGATTTTCTGGCCAATTTTGAGATATTTTGCTTTGTTTAGATGACATCTATAAGACGACTCATCTTCACCCTTAAAGGTTTCATGATCTGCATAATATACTGTGCTACATGTTGTGCACTTTCCACTCAGCACTAAAACATCTTCAATGACTTTTGTTCCTTCAAATAATGTTACATGTGGAACATCACGTATTCGTGTTTCTTGATGAATTGCCTTTTTGTTACAACCAGAAGAATTACATTCTGAAATGCGTGGACAAAGCAATTTAATGCCTCTAACTTGATTTAACTGGACTGGTTTTAGTTTTCTCTTCAAAACACCATGATGATCATATGGATTAAGTTTCAAAAGCTGTCTCATAGCATCCAATGTGGTACCAATATTCATATTAATTGTGTCTTCAGTCATTCTGCTGATTTTTCTTTGTGAAGGAAAAAAAATATCATAATTTGTCTCTCCAAGCTCTTTCTTCAATGTAGATGCCATCATTTTCATCCATCCAGAGATCTTTTGAGCTTTTTCATTTTTTCTTCTTGCAAATTGTTGTCGTGCATGAAGATTCAGCAAATCTATATTTTCAAGCAGTGTAAACAGTATGACAAGAACTGCTTGCAGTGATATTTTGGAATTAAAATTCTCCAAGATAAAATCTGAGAATTCAGAAAATGCAATGTCAGAAAAGTTGTCATAGTCTCCATTGGTGGCAGATACACCCTTGATGAGCCAAAAGATGATCAACAAAGCTGAAGTTTTTGAGAGATTTCTTGTCAAGTCCCAGAAAATTATGATCATCAGAGTTTTCATGAGATTGCATATGACATAAAGCATAGATTGTTGACAGAGAATGAGAATCATAGGCCAAAGATCTGTAAGCCATAGAGTCATAGACCAAAGCATGTAGTACTTGAAGCTAAAAGATGTCTGTATCTGTATAAGAAATATCAAATGCCTGACCAGTCACTTACTCTTTGACCTTCTTCTTATCCTTTCTCTTCTTGCTGCCCTCTGCCTTCTCCTTACCTTTACTCTCCTTCTCCTTGCCTTTACCCTTGCCCTTCTGCCTCCTTGGCTCCTCCTCCTCCTCCTCCTCCTCCTGCACAATCTTCTTCCCATNAGATCCTACACCCAGCTTCTCAAAAAGATGTTTGAAAGTGTAAGAAACAGCTTTAAATCCCCAAGTAGCAGCATCACTAGGCACATCTCCTTCCACATTGTCCAACCATTTATGCATCAATGACCCCTCCTCAACATGTGGAAAGACTTTGGCCCAAGTAGTGTGATAAGTGGTATGATTGCAAAAAATCTTGGCAAATGTTTCCACAGTTGGTGCTTTGGTCAGAGCACCAGATTCCAGACAGCCTGACACCTTATCCTGAGCAAGCTTGAGAGCCTTCCATCTTATCCAAGCACCACGTAAGCCTCCTGGGACAGGCTTAGTTATCAGATGGTGAGGAATTTTCAGCAGTGTCACAATATGCTTTGCTTCTGCATCAAGGCGATTGAATGCATCAGAGATTTCAGTATTGGCAGTGCCAGTGCCAGTGCCAGAGTGAGTGCCAGAGCCAGAGCCAGAGCCAGAGCCAGCAGTAAGACCAGATCCTTGTGAGGCAGTAGATAAAACCTGATTGAGGTCATCCTGTAAATCAGAATCAAATCAAAATTAGGATTATAATAAGAAAACATGGAAAATTTACTATGGCCACATGCAACACATATTGATTTTTCTCATTTTTTGACCAATTGACTGGATCACCTCTACTCTTGGCATGCAGGATGCTCTGAGTACTGCCTTGCAATATCCATTCTTCTTCTTTACTGTCATAAACAAAAACATGACCTCTAGAGTCTAACTAGTGAGGAGTGGGCCGGCAAGCGGCAGGTTCTGATTCATCTAGGAGGTTGGGTACATGTTTATTTCAATGTCATATATGACTTGTTATGTCACATTGATATATTTGCTATCACTGTACTAGAGTACATCATCATATTTCCTTTAATATAACTACATACAACTCATATCCCATTATTCTTCAATTTACTAGGGTGGAGTGGGCCGGCAAGCAGCAGGTTCTGATTCATCTAAGAGTTTGGGTATCTAGTTATTTGGAAACTTTATACAGTTTATGTATCCGTTATACAGACATACTCTTGACCATTCTAATTGAACAAGCCTTCCTAATAGTATGACTCACACTTGACTCACACTGGACTTCTGTTTATTCAATTTAATCTAAGACATAAATATCCTACACTGGGGGAATCAGCTGATGGATTCTGTGCTCAAACATGCAACAAATTTGAGGGAATGTCAATATTTGTGTGACATGTATCTCAGAGTGGGTGCACACAAACATGATGACTAGCACATGCAGGCAAGCTCGCTCCCTGTCTGCATTCTGTTATCTCCATATACCTCCTTATTCAGTCTCTTTTCTGCATCAGCATGCTGTTGTGGGGATGTCTTGAGGATGGCTTGCGTGGGGTTGAGAGGATGTGTGCAGTCGTATGGCATTGCAAGGGTGCAGCAACATGGCACGTAGAGAGGGCGGAGGAATGGCACGATGCCTGAGGGCAGCATGCGATGGCACACTTGCTCGGGAGGGTCGATGATGCAATGAGAAGGCTCTGCGAGATGGCGGCATGCAAGGGTGATGCCAAATGGTGGAGGGTGAGTAGCGCAATCGTGTGTACATCAGGAAAAAGCCTAAATCGGATGGTAGCTGACCAATAACTACTGATCATCACTGATGGCTACAGTAGATCATATCAGCTATGATATCACTGGCAGTTCTACCGTAGCATCTATAGCAGATCTAATTTTCTGAGAAAATTATGCTTTTGAAGGCATTGCAGGGGATAGAAAATTTAGGTTATCAAGGAGGAAGGTGTACAGATACACTGAATGCCTCAAAATGATGTTGTCTTTGAGCAAAACAAATAAATGCTATGACAACAGCCTTGTGTCTACAACAGTAACTGTAGATGCTATATCCACCTGAAATGCAAAAGAAAGATTGCCTTATATAATGTGAACTAAGCATTGCTGAGAGTTGCAAATGGGACCGTTAGAATTGCGTTTTCAAGACGATTCTAATGATGTATAGAAGTCCTTATAACGTGATGTTTTCAAAATCATGGTGCATGTCTCCCAGTGCAGCATCGACTTAGCGGTTTGGGCGATGTGTGCCCATCCCCAGGCTGTGAGCACCCACAATCCGTGCATGCATGAATGTGCTCGGCATGGGGGTGCCAAAAATATTGCCATATCCGGTATACGGCATGGCACTCCCAATCGTAGGAATCCGTGCTAGGCAACATTCCTTCCGTGTTCCATCTCCGGAAGTCTGAGGTGCTCTTCAACTGCACCCCACCACGTCGCCCTCCTCCTCGCCGTCCCCTCCACTGCCTCACATGATGCTCAGGCAATGCACGCAACGTGCACAAGCACGCATCACGTCTGGCACATGACGACACCAGAAGCCGAGGGCCCGTCACGAGCGACACCCTCATCGTCATGTCGCTTGGTCCACGCAAGCAGCCTGCCTCGCACACGCACACACAAGGGCACCACCAAGCGAGACAGCGCACTGGCATCGAGAGGAGGGTGCAGACCCAAGAAGGTGAGTACCGTCCCATCCATCTCGCTGAAGCACAGCGATGCAGGTGACAGGTGCGGGGGCAAGGCATGACGTGGCAGCCCGCCAAGTCCCTCGCGACCACTCGCTGTGCATCCCCTCGCCCCTCTGTGGGTCCTCCGTGTGCTGCCTCGCCAGCCCCGTCACCCTGTTTCCCCGCCATCACCTCGCTGCTGCCCTGTCGCCCCCGCTGCCACTTTGTTGCCCACCCCCTCACACCTCCACGTGCCACCGTCTCCTCACCCTTCCATGCCGTGCGTTGCCCTCCCTCCCGCCTCTCTGCATGCTGTGTCACCCCTCTGCATGCGCGCCACCCGCCATGTCCCCTCGTCCCATCACCTGCCCCGTTGCCCAGTCGCCTGCCCTCCTGCCTGTCCGCGTGCCGCATTGCCCTTCCACGTACCCCCTGCCTCCGCATGTATGCACGCACATGCCTGTCTCCACCTGCATGCCTGCCTGCACATGCCCCCGTGCCCCTCTGCCCGCTCCTCCACTCTTGTGCTGCGCTGCCTACTGCATTGCCCCTCCGCATGCCCCTTCACCCCTCCTGAGCGCCGCGCTGCTCGCTGTCCTGCCCGCCGTGCCGCCTTGCCCCACTGCGAGCGCGAACTGTGCACCCGTCAGAGCACCCATCCCGCCTCACGCATATGCCCGCATCGCTTACGCACACATGCACGCATGCCCACTCCCAGGTGCCAATGCCAACGTGCCCACGCACCAATGCCAACGTGCCCACATGCCACTGCCAATGTGCCCACACGCCTATGCCAATGCGCTCGCCTCCACCTGCCTGCATGCTCGCTCACCCACCCGCATGATGCCGGTACATGCACACCATGCATCCCCTCGCCCTTCTGTGTGCCGTGTCGCCCATTCCCTCGCTCGTGCCCGCCTCCACCTGCTGACCNGCCTCTGCCCACGCNCCTGATGCCNCCTGCCCTCGTGCCTCTGCNTGTGCCACGTCATGCCCCATCTCTCCTAAGGTGCGTCCGCTCACCCATTGACGTGCCCGCCCGTGCTTCTGCACGTCCGCGTCTGCTCGCGTGCCCGCCTCGCTGCGCATGCCCGCATGCCCGCACATACCCACTGCCTGCC
>SEOQ01000950.1:0-10388 GCA_004679275.1 Dentipellis fragilis
CGAGAACCTCACCGATATAGATTCATCCTTCGTTCTTCTTGATCTTGTTGCGGATGATTTCAAAGCTTCCAACGACGAGGGGATGCAATATTGTTACATTCTTTTCGAAGATGTTCGAGAAGCCTCGCAGTATAATAAACACGACTTACTAGCAGCGTGATACTTTTTAATTCCGTCGGGACCCGTTACATGGCAAATTCTTGGCTGACATATCACCATGGATGCCCTGAAAAATGCTATGATGCCGCAAGGGTGTCCTGATTTTGACCTTAAAAATGCTATATGCGGACAAGGAATTTCCCAAAATTTCGCCTCAAAAATGCTATCTTACGGACAAACCTTTGCGGGAGCTTCAGGGGGCCTATCGACAACGACTTCCTACAATGTGACTACAAATCATCTTCTACCGTTATCCATTGTTGTGTTCGCATTGACGTCACCTCTGAGACAGGTGGCAAGGTTACTTGTAGCAAAGGTCGGGCCAACCTTTTATGCCGAATGGATGCACTGTGTCATCCACTTCTCAGTGTCCATCCGCTCAGAAGTTCCAGAGTTGGGATCTGTACATGCTTCACTGACGAAGCGGACCTACCTCTTGAAAACCTGTATTCGGAAACCCCGGGTCTAACGCCTCCGAGCACTCGGTCTTTCCATCATCGGACCCACTCTCTTCAATATTGCCCCAGAGGACCGCGTCGGTCAATTTTCAGATCTTACTGGGCATGTTCATCAGGGACCGTCTCCACAAAGTTCTTGAAATACAAGGATCGTCGTGGGCGTCAGTCTACATGATTTGGTTTATTTGTCGTGTTCACTTGGAAGTTCTACAGGGACGATTGCCTTGGGCCGACAACCTTAATACCTACAAAATCTCCCATTCACCTGTCTGGTCGCCATTTACTACCGAGAACAAGACTCGCATGGTCCTTCAACAGGGTGCTTTCAATACAACTGACGAACGGAAGCTATTCGGAAGCCGAACTGCAGGTGGGCATGAGCGATGTCAATTTGTGGCCTCCGAGGTTGGCGAAAAGGAAAAATAGTACAATCTCTCATACAGCACCTACACACAATAATCATAGTTTGCACGGCCTAAACCCAAGCTCCATTGAACTCGTTGAGATAATTGCCGGAGTTCTCAGTTGGTCTCATTCACGCGGCGCAGCACTGCCACCAAGGACTCGGGCGCGCGTTCTCAGGCTGGCAGCAGCGGCGGGCAAGGAAACACCATCATCGTTGCACTTTGGACCTAGGATATCCACGCTGCATTATCTTCTCTACCTGGACGCACACCGTCACCCTCACATATGAAAAGTACGCGAGAGTGAGTACCGCAACTTTCTCAGTACTAGTGCAGTGCGTGGCAGCGGTATCTTACAGGCCATTTACTGAGTCCGAGTTCTGCGGAGATGGTTTGACAGATAAGATTCTCACACATGAACAGACATGAAACCTGTTTTCCCCGCATCCTTTCACATGCTGGACTACAGGCTGGGAAAGCGACACCATTGTTGTCGCAGCCAACAGCACTACTATCCCTCACCTCCCCGATCCACAGTCCCAACCTATTTCGCATGCTGATGGCCTATGGGGTATACATGAATGGAACGTCAACCCCAAATGTTTGACGCCTCCTTTCCATACCTAGCTTGGATCACGCTGCCGTTGGACGATGACTCGCCGCTCTATCGTATGCCTACTCGCGCCGATTTGCACCCTCACCCATACATCCCCAACCACCACGTACTATCTGAATCATTTCTCACCCAACTTCAAGCACTCTGGACAAATATCAGAAGCCGTTTTATGTCTGTTGCTTCACTGGCGGCTCGCTCCGAGGGACTCAGCCACGTCATAATACCCTGGGAGGCGACACGTCGACTTTCTATCACTCTCGTTCGTCTTCACCTCGCAGCTTCAACGTGGACCGACATTGTTGAATCCGTCCGCACTGCTCAACGATGCATACTTGAATTCCGTGCATTCTTCACCTACATAGAGGACTGGACAGCTAGTCTGGGCAAAACTCCCTTGCCTAAGATATTCAGACAACCTACACGGGGTGTCATTACCAATGATATCAACCTTTATTGCGACTTCACGAGGCTAGGAGTTGCAGTTTTCATAGAGCTACCCAAAGCTGACTGGGAAACCCTACCGCGTTCCAAGCAAGTGGCAAAAACAACTCTTCGTGAACATCACGCACTGTCGATCCTTCCACATCTGTCAATACCACCCACGAAACACAGAAAAGAGATATGGCACTATCCTCCGGCTGTCTCTGATATGGTGTCTTTTGAAAGAGCCGCACGAGGCTATGCACCCAGGGTTGATGACAAAAGTCTATCTCCCAGCACGATGGAGATCATGCGACATCATTCCATACGAGGTATATCTCTTTAACGCGAAATAATGTGCATTTCTAACATCGTCGATGTATAGCTCCAATTGAGTCTCGCAAGCTCAACACAGAAGCACGACGTTCCAAGAATATGGCAGAGGCTCCATCATGGGTCCCAAAGTTACAGCCCGAGTGGTCGTATGCAGGTCTCCCAACACATCGAAGCCGCTACAATGGCACCCTCTCTAGGCCTTGGGATTTCCATTTACCCCCCATCCACCTCTTTTGGGGAGCCGACTCTCGCAATCAGAAGATATTTTTCTTTCATTGGGAATGTATTGAACCGATATGGATGCTCGGCCACATTGGAGACTCCGACACTAACGTCTTGTCTCGACAAGTTCTCCCAACTTCCGACTGGCGTCTCTACCTGGGCGACACATACTGGAAACGGAATTGGCCGCGCCACCCACATTCATCGACCACTTTTCATCCACCTTACGACACCGTGCGCTTCTGGACTGTCGGATGCCCCGTTCTATTTGGGCCCCAAAACTGTGATGTCGACGAACTTGACATTGTGCCGCGACTACGATGCGGATGCCCGTTCAGTATTGACCTTGCCTCTAAACCCGAGCTACAAGCTTGGTCCATTTATAAACTCAACATGGCACACGTCTATTGGGACTTCGTTCTCAACGATGAGATGCAATGTAATTCCCGCGGCGTCCAACAAACTGTCGCCCGACGGAACTTACGAGACTCGATTTGGTCTAGTGGACCCTATCCCTCCCAAGTCGGCAACCATGAGTACCCTTTCCAAAGTAGGGATCAATCCACTCGCCGCCAATGGTTTGCACTACTCGCTCAGATAATACGAGACTGGAAAGACTTTCCAGAAGAATGCCGACACATTGATTTTTCACACATGGATAATACAGAATACTTTTCGATTGAAATAAAGCTAACCACATTCTACACAGAATCATTCTTGTTTAGCTATGGATACCCTCCTGCACGACCTATGTCCCGCCCTGACTTTACCCTCCCAGCATGTCCAAATCATTGCCATGAGTAGTCTTCATTGAGTCTTCATTCATATCCTACGTACATTTTTATCATCCATGCCTTTTACGCTACAATCGAACACTGCTCTCTGTACTCTGTTGTCTACATAAGGAATAGACATTGCGCCTCCAACTATTTATTGCACCTGGTCTGCTGGAAAATTCCTAACCCTTCGATGTTCAAGTTGATAGCTTTCGGGAGGCCGTCCAAGCTAACGCGTCTGCGGTCCGCGGCATGTTCATCGCCGCCTTTGGATTTGCTCGCTTTGACTGTGTCAAGGAAAATCGTGCCCTTATAATATTGTTCCGGTCACGATGGCGCGCCTGCCACTTTAGACTCGTCACTAAACGCGTCCGCGTCGGACGCGGTTGCGACGCGGCGTGCTATTCGGACTCTTCACTGCATTCGCACTTGCTCACTTTTACTCCGTCGCTGCTCGTGGCTTGACCGTCATCGTCAACCCTTTGCATCTTTTTGGTGTCAGTGCTTATAATCTTATATTGACGTATCCACTGACAAGAACTAAGAGCACGGAAGATCGTTCAGAGGCCTAAGCAGAGCCAGACATCAAACCATTGGCTTCCCGCTGGCTCTGTGTCGCCGTTCCGCCCCGGACGGCCGTATTAAACGACATCCTTGTTGAACTATGCCCGTCTTCGTGGAGTCCAGTGACGATCACGACTCCGACTACATCAGTGACGACTCGGAATTCTCGGAGGAGGAACGGACGGGTGAGCAATCCCGATTTTGTTCTTCTACTAAACCGAGTTTAACTCTGTTATCTAGTGACAAAAAGCAAGCCTCAGGCTACACCACATAGGTCCTCTACTACCAAGCCGCATCCGAAACTTAGGCCATGGAAGGTCGGCGGCAACTCTAGGCCTCAGAAATTTCCTTACTGGCGCGAAAATGGAAAACTGAGTGTTTCGTGGTCACGTATGCACGGTCTAAACATGCACCGTGATTATGGCAAATCACGATCCTCATCTCGTACATGGGACTCAGCTGCTGGGGTCCGAGAACTAGTGCAGAACCTCTACGACGCTATACTGGACGTCCGACATTTGCTTCCGCATCAGGTTCGAGTTGAGGAGCTTCATAAAGGGAAGTCAATCGTTGCAGATACATCTCAGGCTGAACCACCATCGAACTCGGTTGAACTTTTCCTCTATGACACCTCCATACCGTTGGACCCGGGCAAAGTTCTGGAACCTGTCGGATATGTTGCTTGGAAGCCATCTCTGGATACACCTGGCTTTGGAGACCTGGAGCTCTACAATGTCGGACACATTTCTACCTCTTCCTGGTACCTCGGAGGAACCTCGAAAGGCTCGAACCCTCATCTAATCGGACAGTATGGTGACGGCTTGAAAATAGGTATGTTTAGCCACCCGTTATGTTGCATCATACATTTATATCTTCTACCTGAAAGGGATTAATGCCCTCATGAGGGAAGAAGCAAGTGTACTCTACCATACTAAATACCAGGTATGGGTCTTTGGCTACCTTCGTAATCACCTCCTCTTCTTCAAGAAGACGTCTAGACGAAATGTCGATGGTGTCCTTGTGCAAGTCCGCAATATAGCATGGGGCAGTCTAGGACTCGATCGATTCCTGTTTCTGCGGCCACCAACAGAGATTCTTTGTAGCAACAAGGACACCGGGTGGACGCAAGGTTGTGTGCTGTTAGACGAGAAACATCGCTCTCACATTTACGTATGTAAAGCACCTATCTGATTATATGTATTATCGGATTCCCAACTCACCGCGTCTATCTCTTCAGGTAAAGGGTATACTTGTGCGGGTGGAAACAGATACAACTACGGGACTCGTCTATGGGATCAACATTGCAGGGGACATCTCGATGAGCCGTGATCGCTCAGCCTTGGAGGATCGAGGTCGCGCTGCTGAAGCAATTTTCAACATATGGCAGCCACTTCTCCTTACTTCTGACGATACACGGATTCGATATCTGGAACTCCTGAGGGATCACGAGAGGGCTCTGGATGTGGAAGGCATAACAGGTCTCAGTCCTGCCTGTGCAAAGGCACTCCTGGCGACCTTGCGAGCACAACATGTTGGCAATGTGTTCTTCTATCACGCACAAGAGACTACTAATGAAAAGCACATTATCGAGGCATATCTTCAGAAGGAGCCTGTACTCATCAGCAAGACTTTATATCGCGCTTTTCGTGCCAACAACACCATCCTGACTCCCGTGGAGGCCCAGAAGAAGAAGTTCCACTCCCACCCTCCTATTCAGCCGGACGAGATTGGATCACCTTATATCAAGCATGTGGTGCACTCGTTCCGGGCATTACTACACTTGGACACTCAAACATTGCGATTTCTTCCGTCGTACTCCTTCAAGTCAGCCCACTTCGACAATCTCGAGATCTCCGTGATGGAGGACGAGGCCCATGTCAGCGAGAACCTGCTTAAATCTGAGTATGTCCACAGTAAACCAGGTCTTGATGCATGCTTAATTGCTCAGCCTAATGAAGATGAACACACTCCGGCGGAAACCGTCTACTGCGACTGCGCGTCACTGCTCATTGCCACTTGTCTGGTAGATGAGATCACGACTTCGCAATCCAATCGGGAGCAGCTCAAATCTCTCCAGAGACACCTCATCAGCCAGATGCCACGCAATCTCCGTCATGAGTTCAGTGTTCCATCTGTCGTCACCGTTTCTTGGTCGACACCTGTTGCGATGCCTGGTTCGTGCAGATTTGCAATATGCATCGAGGGACACGTTCCCGGTGTCCAACTCACTGATGAGCTTGTATACAAGCCGGATCCCAATGCTGATGGAGGTATAAGTCATTCGTTCTCAGTGCTTGCATTCAGTCTGACCTGGCAATGCAGAAATCAATGTGCGCCAATACAAGACGAGCTCTGGACAATCTATCGTCCTGTCGGATCTCACTCCAGGGACTCGATATCGAGTTAAAGTTCGCGCTGCACCTCGTAACTTGAAAGCCGCAATATGGAGCAGTCCTCTGGATTTCACGGTTCCGCCTCTACCCGTCACTGGGTTTTCTTTTCAATTGTTGTCATCTGGATCTGTGCATATCCAGTGGGATGCTGCCCCCGGAGCAGTGACGTACAGTCTCGTTTTCTTGGCAGAAGATGGCGAAATCATCGGCGAACATGAACACATCTCGGAATGTCATTGGGATGGCCAGGTCGATGAAGCATGCCTCGACACCATTCGAATCACGTCTTCTTCATCTGACGGCATCTCTTGTCTCGAGCCTTTCGAAGGCGCTGCTCGGAATACACCGATTCCTTCGCAGCCGTCAAGGGAACGGACAAGAAGTACATCGGAAGCCTCCTCCCCGGTGACTCTTAACATTCCATCCGCCCGGTCGAGGGAGCAGCCTCTTCCGTCTCGTCATCCTTCTCCGTCCATGGCAGCACATACGCCAAGTCCCATAAGGCCGCACAGGGACTCCCCTAACGTCTCATATCCATGGAGCGCAGAGTTCGCAGATGGAATGTCGTTTGACTATCCAGATGCCTTCTCCGATAGCGACTCGGACGCTGGTATGGAGGCTGATACCAGCCCAGTCCTTGAGCCCAACAACGACCAGACTTATGAGCCCAACAATCAGCGGGATGATGAGACCAACACAAGCATCTCAAGACGACTGCAGGTAAGTCTATGCTCCGATTCTCCGCATATTTAGCCCGTTCATCTCAAACTAACGTCGATATTTTCCATGATAATAGGCAATGTTGTCGACGTTATTCAAATCTCAGGAGAGCCACGAATCCACTGGCACATCATGCCATGTCTCTCAAAGCTCAAGCAGACACGAATCGGTCTCTGTCCGCAGTCAGCGCGCGTACAAATTCAATGTAGACGGATTTCGCATGGCGATGTTCATCGACAAGGTCATCTCGGTTTCCGGAACTCCAACACACGTCCTCGCCACTCGTTACATCTTCGCTTCTGATTACTTCAAGGCTGCCTACGGCGACTCGCCGCGGTCTGACAGTTTCTCTGGACACGAACTCATCAAACTCGTCGAGCCCAACGTTGACACTGGACAGGGCAAGTTCGACTATGAACCCGTGTTCCGCTGCGTAAAGAGCTCCAATTTCGAAGAGATCAAGATACGACAGGAAGCTGCCACCACCGCCGACGGATCTCCCGATACATATTACTGGTCTCTGTTGATGTCGGGCGACGCCAAAAGCCAGACGCTCACAATTCTCAACAAGGGAGCTCATTCTGGCTACGACGCTTCTGCTGTAGGTGCGGCCACGGTCGTGGATCTCTACGCTGGCTGCGGAGGTGCTGCGCGGGGTTTCGATGCTGCTGGATTTAATATCCTTGCGGCTGTCGAGGAACAGGTGGATGCGGCCACTAGCTGGCAGGTGAGTCTGTCCGAAAATAGATTATCGTTGCGCCTTTCTAAATGATAATCGTGGTTAGTTCAACTTCCCCGACGCCCCTGTGCACGCTGAGGACGTACAAGTGTTCTTTGACGATCTTGACGATCAGAAGATAGCTCCGCCGGAACACGTTACCGTGTTGTCGATATGTGCGCCGCTCGATTGCAGCTCTGATGACGAGAAGATGGACCATTTCTCGAATATGGTCGAACGCGGTACCGCCCTGATGAAACCCGCACTTGTAGTAAGTTGGAATTGGTTCCGTGTTGGTCTCAATGATCTAATTATGTCGTTGTTCACATTAGTGCATATTCGGCCAGCCGGTATGTTCTCAGCTTGACGTGGTCCACAAAATACTTACGCTCAGAATTTTAGGTGTTATTAAGTCAGCGATACGAGCGCCAGTTCCATACAACGGAGTTGAATCTCCTGTCAAAAGGGTTTTCAATTTCGTACAGATTGCTGGACGTTGCAGAGTATGGCGTTGCTGCGACAAGCAAGCGGTTCGTCCTTCTTGCGTCAGCAGCTGGTTTGCGTCTTCCAGACTGGCCCAGGAAGACGCACGGTGCCCCAGACGTTCCTGCATTCCAAACTGTCCGCGATGCGATACTGGACCTCGAATGGCGCAATCCGCGACAGCCTACAGATGCGTCTGATAGACGACGCAGTGTGTACTGCACCATCCCGGATGGCCAACAGAACCAGGAGCCGAGTGCTTATGCATTGGTTTTGGGGGCTAAGCAGGATAGGATGGTGAGCCATCATAGTACGGGGTGGAAGGGCGGTTCGGCGAGGAGACCGGTAGCGGATTATGAGAGACCGTATCCACGTGAGTGGCCTCGTTTTTGCAGGCAGGGTCATGGCTGACTGCTCGTTTACATAGTTCCAGTCGGGGCCGCGGATTGCTGGCCCCATCGCCATCCTAGTAAGCTGCGCAGCCATTGGGATGAGGGGATTTGAACGAGTCTGACATGTATTGATCGCAGAACACACTGATGAGTACCTCTCCCCGCGGGAGTTCGCAAGGATCATCTCGTTCCCAGTGCGTCACAAACCTCAATCCGAGCTCCATCCAATTCCCATTCTAACACTCGGCTCGGTTGCTATAGGATATTCATCGGTTCAGCGGATCCCGCCACGAGCAATATACACAAATCACGAGTGCCGTTCCGCCACTTCTAAGCAAGGCCATTGCGACGAGTATACTGCACTCATTGCGGAATCAGTTTCCGGATCGTGTCGTCCAATTCGACCGCGCTCAACGTACCCCGAATAATTCGTCCTCGATGGTCCAGAAAACCCCAGCGGCTCCGGTCGTCAAGAAAAATGGATCACCTGTACGACCAAGGAAGGTTGGAGAGAAGAGGCAGATGCCCGGTGAGAATGGCGCGGTTGGTGCAGGCTTAGAATCGGAGCATTCGACGAAGCGGGTGAAGCTTGAGGAGTGAGGGGTGTTGGTATTTGAGTTGACGATACGACGTATAGATCTTATTTCATTTCGGGCTAGAGCATATGTCTCGTATGTCTTCCTAGAGTACATTAGATATCTAGAGGTCCTCAATATTGGGAGAAAGAATGTAGATTATTGATTGTGGTGTTTGTCAAAAATCCGGGCCATGCCCTGGTCGTCATCTCACATCCCTGCGAAATTTCTGAATCCGAGGCAGGATTATGACCCGATATCATATCGCGGCTCCAGTAGTTATGCGGGACACGTGGGGTCTCGCGCCTGCCTTGACATCGGCCGTGACAGCGCATGAGCATGCACCTTTCCTTTCAAGTCGAAGAAAATCCTGTATGGGACTCGTCAGTTCGACGATATCAGCATCTAGTAGTGATTTTATTTACCATCTTTGTCTTACGCTTCTACAGCGGGCTTGAAGTCCGGTTGTTCCGACGTGGACGTGAACATTTCCACGTCTCTGCGCGCATGCTGCATGCTCGCAGTCTAGAATCAGTGGTTTGACTGGGCAAGATGACTCCCTTTGAAAGCTTGCACCGCGTGCTCCCTACGTTCGCGTGACCTCACAGCGAGCTTGCGACCCATGCATGCATCGATAACCACCCACGTTCGTATGCTACGGGAGATTGACCATCTTACGTCGTTCAGGTCGCGGTCTTTGAACGGCTGTCGTCCGTTCGATCGATCCTCTGAGTCTGCAAAGGTAGTTTGGTCAGTATTTTGATTCGTCATCCATAGCGTCGGGAGGAGGGCAGGAGTTTATATAAGAGGTGAGGATTTGGAGAAAGAGCCTGCGGTGCCGTGACTCGCAAGCCCCTGTGCAATATGCAGCTCATCTCCCTCCTCACCCTCGTCTCCACTGCAATCCTGTCTATCAGCCACGCGTCAGCGCTGCCTGTATCCGGGGACACTCTGGAGGTGAGAACGCACCCGGCATCCCACACTCTACTAGTCTTGCTAAACGCGTACCCAGGCGCGAGATGCCGAAACTTGCGGAGACCCCAACACCGCCGTCGAGCTCCTGCGCGCCTGGAACCCGACCGCAGGAGACCACTTCTACACGACGAGCGCCGCAGAGATGGAAAACGCGATCGCCGTCGACGGGTACCACTC
>SEOQ01000951.1:0-10374 GCA_004679275.1 Dentipellis fragilis
CTGTCACATTGCTACAACATGCCTACAACCACGATACAACCACATTACCAAGGGGTTATAAAGTGTACCTGAGTGCAAACTCAGATTGTAGCGATTACGACGCTGTGATAAGCAATTATGAGGTTTATAACTCTTTGTCATGCGCTGACAATACTGCCGGGAATTTAGTGATGAAGAGGGGAAGGCGTGTGCGAGGGTGGTAGCGCTTTCTGCGAGGTTGTTGAGGAAGTAGGGGAGCTGCGGAGCGGTGTGTTAGGAGCTGTATGGAACTGGGAGATCGTAGACCGTATAATTGCCAGTGGGCGCGCGTACCATGGTACCGAGCACTGTTGCCCGAGACTGGAACCGCTGCGAGAGCGTCTCGCTCTTGTACTTGCGCATCTCCTTCTGTGAAGTTTAAAGCGGCGGCGTATCGGACAATCGGAACGCATCTGTCCTTAAGGGATCCCTGCTGGGCAATCCTAGCTACAACATTAGCACATGCGTTAGCCATCTTCAGGAAAGACTCCTGCGGCGACAGTCCGCCAGCGATACGCCCACGCGGAGATCCTAGAATAGGACAAGTGAGCCTTGAGTTTGAGAGTTTGAGCGCTGGTGGCATTTACTATTGGTGCCTTTGTCTCTCCTCGCATAAATCCCGAGAGCGCGGAACTGCACCGACCGTGGTGTCTCGTCTGAAGGATTTAGAAAGGCATCATGACGCTTCTATTATTTAACCGCTTGGCCAACTCCTTTCCATCCATTTTCCAAGGACCAACATGACAGCGCCGTCGGGATCGGCATACTAGTTGCTCCTTGAGGAGCTCTCAACTGGGGAGTGGCGCTGCCAGCGGTGGGATCCGCGACCGACATCTATCAGCAAATATTTAGACTGGTGACCGAGTCTCTAGTTAGCAATGACCCGACTTGTCCGTCGAGTACTGCGTTACTGGAGTGCCTTCTGCTGATACGCACGTACGCATCAATGCGGAACCATGACTTTTGTCGTATGGAGCCGGTGCATGCGGACACTAACAAATGCCAGTAAACCAGAGGTATACCTTCTTTCCGAGTGTGGGATCGAAACTGCCACAATACGAGCCACGGCCGTCTACTGTGACTGTAGACTCAATAAATACCCGGAAAAACCGCCCATGGCACCTGCCTTTTCCACCTTNACCCACTCCTCCCCAAACTCCCGCTTCATCATCATGTCCTCCATCGGCACCCTCGCCAGCAGCGCGCTTCCTATTGCGCCCAGCCATAGCACCACCGCTGCACCCATCGCACCACCGCCGCGCGTTGTAAGCCAGCCGCCGTCATGCAGTAGTGCGCCCGGCCCGAGCATGCACATCCCGATGCCTGCGAACGTTAGGGTCGCACCGAGGTAGCCCGGGTGCCGCACGTGCGCATAGGGCCCGGACGTCACGAGATGGTGTTTGTCGCGGATGGAGAGCTGGTACGTGAAGAGCGGGCCGAGGCGGCGGAAGGACGCCTGGCGCAGGAGGGCGCCGAGGACGAGGACGGTGAGGCCGGCAAGGTAGGTGAGCGAGAGGCACGGGCCGCCGCCGGCACGGAGAGGCGACGCGGGAAGGGCCACAGTGGTGAGGACTGTGCGGGAAAGCGGGTGCGAAGGGAAGGCATATGCGAGGGCCATGGCGCTTTCGGCGAGGTTGTTGAGGAAGTAGGGCAGCTGCGGAGAGGGTACCTGTCAGGGGGACTGTAGAGCATAGAGAGTAGAATGTGGCGCGCGTACTAAGGTGCTGAGCACGGCAGCCCGAGACTGGAGCGACCGCGAGAGCGTATCGCTCCTGTACCTGCCCATCTCCTTCTTCGAAGGCATGGGGTGCGGTGGGTTCATGGACGCGTAAACTGAAAGACTCCCGCAGAAGAGCAAAGGGAGCTTGAGCAGCGGGTACGCGGAAGAGGACATGGCAGAGGTCGATGTGCTTCCAGTGGTTTCTGCCGTTTTTATACAGGTGGCATGTCAGATATATAACCTCAGGATGACAGCTTCCATGTCACAGGCTCCGCACGAGGGACAAAGCAGTCAAGTCCATTGCTGCAAGTGAACCACCGGCGTCTTCTTGTCTCCGAGCTAGATGGTTAGGACGGCTGCGGATAAGTCTCTCACCGGAAGGCTTCATAGTACTGTGACGAACTGATAGAATATACACCCATACACCATAGGGTGAAACAATGGCTGCCGTTGATTGATATATGAGTCTGGTCCAGAGCGAGCAGTAGCATAGTAGGAAGAAATCCTGAAAGAATGGATGGAAAGCTGGCGACTGTCTGAGGCGGCCAAGAACACATGCCGACAAGAGCTGATAAGGCGCGGGCGAAAGTACCGAGTTGAGAACACGAGGGCACGAAAGAGATCGAAAATCCGAAGGCAAACGTACCACAGACCCGTATACTGGCATACCATCGACAAGCCTCGCCGTCCAAAACAGTCACACTGCCGTGAATACACGGCAGCAGGAATACCTACATACCGATGCCTCTGTCTTTCGACCTCCTGCAGAATGAAGGGGTGGGACGCGCATGTCCGTATTGTGTGTTACATGGCAGTACTTACTCCGGCTGAAGCGCGCCGAAGTGTCCAGCAGTGCACAGTAAGTAGCCTTGGGTTTCAACGGATGCAAATACGAACGGAGGTAAACGTTCCTTTCTTCAATCCTTCCAAATGGAATTAATTATGGTTCCGTCAGCGCAGAAATCACTGGTGGACTCACTGCAGCTGCATGTATGCACTGAGCACAGCCTCAGCCCGAACGCCCTGAAACGTTGTTGTTGCTCCCCTTGCAGGCTGCTGCTGGGATGCCGTGGTACATAATCGCCGCCCAAATCCCGCCGGACGGAGTTATCGACGGTGTTGGTATTACCTTCGCATGATGTCACGGTCACCTAGCCGCAGCTTCTCGACTCTCGAGTACTTCTTGGGTGCCGCATCGAAGCACTCGGGCTCGGGGTTCGGCAGATCCAGGGACTTCCACTGGCACGAGTCGAGTCCGAGCCGTCGATGTTTCGAATGGATCCTCCGCCCGCGATCCGAGCATCCGAGCGTCGAAATTAATTTTGGATTGAATAGAAAGACTGCTACAAAAGAAGGCTCGCGTGTCAGCTAAGAATAGCGAAGCCTGAGATAGCTAGCGATGATAAGTAGATGGTAATCTGACCTCCGAGACCCTGCGCGTGCGTGGTCTATGATCATGAACTTACATCACCGCCCTGCATGATGCACTGACACGAATGCACGGCCTTAGGCGGACCCACAGATCCCACGCGCGAGAGACAATTTTAAGCTCATCGATGGACGCAGCCAAGGCAGCGAATCCACCGCTGCAAGAACCTGAATCCAGTGGCTCAGTAGTTTGCACCCCAGAAGACAATTCAACATCAACTGCACGCACGCATGCATACCACTCGGCTACCGGTACCGAAATACAACAGCCATTTGCTCAGCAGTAAACTACGCAGCACCCGCCCCGCCCACGCATACGTATACTCACACGGACGACGCCATCAACCCGGATAGAGACAAGTGTAAAGTGTAGTAGTAATGGCAGTAGCAGAACCAACGAAACAACCAAGACCGAGACCAAGACCAAGAAATAGGGCAATAAAGAGTAGACAGTAGACACCAGAGTGTATGTGTATGTATGTATGTGCTCGGACGCACGAGAGCCCGCCGCGCGCGCCGGAGGGTATACAGGATGAGGATAGGAATAAAAAGCGGGTTAGAGGGAGGGAAGGAGATGAAGCGTGTTAGAGGAGGGAGAAGGGAAGGGTAAGGAAGGGGTATAGGTATAGTCGCTTCGTTATACCGGCCGCAAGGGCGGGATTTAAGCGAACACGCCGGCGTTGATGAGCCCGCTGATGCCAATCAAGGCCTGGTTGGCGTTGTTCAGGTTCTGGGGCTGGCCAGCCTGCACAGCGTACGCGCCGAGGACGTTCGCCAAGCCCGCGGCCGGGCCGGCGTTGACGTTGGGGGGCGTGGCGGTGGGCGCCGCAGAGGTGGTGGTNGCCGGGGCACTCGAGCTGGAGCTGGAACTGGAGCTGGAGCTCGTCGTGTGGGTAGTGGAGGACGAGGAGTGCGAGGTCGTCGTGGGCGTCGAGGAGGTGGACGTGGACGTGTGCGTCGACGTCGACGTCGAACGGGCGCTCGCGGCGGGCGTGAGTGGGTGTGCGAGTCTATGTGAGTCTGCGCGTACTGCTTGTATACGTCTGGGGCGAGGAGTGTCTGGGTTGAGTTGTTTATAATTCGCGGAGGTGCGTGCGTGCTCGTTTCGGTGCCGGTGCCGGTGCTTATGTTGATTTTGAAGCGTAGAAGCGGCCGAGTTCTGAGGATTTCCTGGACCCTCGTTGACGATTTGTGTTGTTTGCTTTCGTGCTGTATCTGTTTCTGTTGTCTGGCCTATACCACAATGCGCATCGTGCATCGTGCATCGTGCAATGTACTATCATCACCTGCCCCAGGTTGCACCTGCCAGTTGCTTTGCGTTCTTGCACGAATTGGCGCTAGCCGAGTGCGAGTGCGTATGGGCATCCTGTCTATGGCCGACCGTGAGCTCACCCAAGTTTGACAAAGTACCTTCCATACTTAGGACACTGTATCCGGTCCGAGTCCTTTACCTAACGCAACCGCACATCGCTAGACCTGTCGCCAGCGATGTGCGTTGTACACCTCTAGAAGCCACCTGTAGATATGCATACGCACGAGGACACGGGGCGAAATCGTCAGACGAGGACTCTGGAGAGGGTGTTCAGAGAGACTGATGCCGGGTCGCGCCCCCACTTTTTGACGCGTCACATCACGTGCCCTTCGTCTGGGGAACCCGTGGCCTGTGGGCGCTTGCCAGGCAGACAACTCCGCGTCTTTTTCTCCATTCATCCGCTTTATATAACTTACATTCTGCACCATAATACTTTCAGCATAGGACCCAAATTCTTTACCTCGTCTGTGACGACATGAACAATGAAGACATAGGCGATCCGAAACCTCTATCTAAGTGCCGCTTCGAGCACTACGATCCCAGCATCGTCAGCGCCTTTAACCAGTGTGTTATCGCCGAGAAACAGGTCACGCAAAAGCTGAATGCCCAACTCACGGAGGACGCCAAAAAACTGTTCTTGAGGGACTTGTACCACATTCGTCTTGCTGGGTATTCCCTAGTGTACGGTGTATCCGATGCCCACATCGCTGCGGTGACGAAGTCGATCTTATCAGAGGCGGATATTTCGTCACTCGGTGCCTTCTACGATCAGTACTTCATTCGCGCCTGTATGCCCTTCTTTCGATCTCTGATGTTTTTTTATTCATTTAACTGTTTCACCAGTCCGCCATGTCAAATGCCGAACACCCCAACCATCTGTACATCCCTCGCGGCCTTCGTTTGACCGTGTTCAGGAAGCACTTAGACTCGTGAATGACCCACATGCGCTCCTGCCCTATCCAAAGAATCACGGACAAGCGAAGGAATATGTGCGCATTACACGTCCACCGGTCCTTTCCCAGACTTCACAGCGATCTCTGCAGGCTCTCCATCGTGACGGGCATCGATGCATGATCTCTAAGAAGATAGATATTGAGTATTGGAAGTCACTTACAGCCGAACAGGAGAAGACTGAGGAAGAGTCTGCCGGGTTCAACGGGTTGTGCAACACGAATTGCTGCCACATCTTCCCTGAATTGACATTGACTAACACTAATCATGATCATGAGAATAAGGTGTGTACCATGCAACCCCTTATGTATCATTAAATAAAGGACGAGGCTGAAAGAGCCATTGGCAGCTTGAATATGCTGCGAACGCGTGGCATCTCCTTGAAACACTTGGTTTCCCTTCTATCCGAACTGAGCTCAGCGGCGAAAAAATACATTCATTGACCAATATCCTCACCTTGGAACCAACCCTACACACCCAGTTTGATGGTCTTCAGCTGTGGTTTGAACCAACGGTACATATCCTTCATCCGGTTAATTGTCTAGTCACAACTCACTGGTGAATCATCCCCCAGAGTACTCCCAACTGTTATAATATTGGAACAACTCCGAAGTTAAAAGCCCTGATCTCTCCCGAACAGTCGACGTCTGCAGTCACATTTCAAACACCCGATGCCACTCGTTTCCCACTACCGAGTCGCACCTATCTCCAGCTCCACGCTGCCTGTTGCAAAATTGCTCACATGGCGGGTGCTGCAGAGTACTTCAGCTTGCTCGAGGATGACGATCAGCATGATCCATACGCTCCTGTTCCTGCAGGAGCCTTGATGGCACGTTTACTAGACCTAGGTGCGGTTCTTGCTCATCTGGTGGGGCCTGCGGAATTGTCATAGATGACATTTTACCGTACTTAACAGACATCACCAGGTCATATTAGAAGATCTGAACGCCAATCCCTATTTTGCTCTTGACCAAAATACACCTCGGTACCGAGGACGCGATTCTGTCAGGAAACGTGCACGCCACACGCCCCCGATCCCTGCCCGCGATCCTCCAGCTGCAAGTTCCAGGTTCCGGACCACGCTCCTCCAACGTCAACGTCAATTTCGCCACGGGGTCGGCCGCATATAGACAAAGGCGCTCTTCTATAATTATAGCCTGGGCCTGCCACGATGCACGATGCAGCTGCAGGCATGCAAGTACTAGTGCGACTGCAGGGTCCAGTCGCATCGAACTTATATGCAACTTGAGTATCCACGTATACATATACGTAGATCTCGATCGCAACCTCCCGCGATCGATGTCGATGTCGACGGTGAGTATAGTACTGAGTACCAGGAGGCAGAGTCAACAGCCATGGCTAGACGTGGTACCGTCGGGCACTCGAAACCTCGAAACACCGCTTACCACCGTGACGTCGACGTCGACGTCCAAGTCCCAGCTCCTTTACCAGGACCTTACGGCCCTGCATACCGTGACACACAGCTCTAACGCCTCTAGATTCTACATCTCACGGCACCCACATCCACATCCACATCCACATCCACACACGCACACTCACGCACCTGCCGCACCGCGACGTCTCCCACACCCCGTCACCGTTATATATCTCCCTTTCTCCGAGACCTGAGACCTGATCCTCGGACATCAGCAGCCCCTTCTCAATCGCAGTCGCAGTCGCAGTCGCAGTCGCAGTCTCCACAGCGGTCTCACTCGCCCGCCACCTGGCACCTCCGCACGACGTCGACATCACCACGTCCGATTCGGGGAGGACGGCAACGGTGACAGAATCGCAGTCGCTGACGGCGACTTCACGACGATCAGTGCCAGTGCCAGTGCCAGTGCCAGTGCCATACTGGCGGACGATCCTCGTGCGTGGGCCGGGCGTGCAGACGTCGAAGGCTGCAGGCGAGACCTAAGGCCTGAGGCTCTAATGCGACATGGCACTGTGACTAGGCAGCGAAGTCCTTACTTGTGACCTGACACCGGCGGAGCTGGAATGGCCGTCCGACGCGTACGGTGACCCGGGCTAAGACGGCACTTGACGATAAAACCTTGCTCTGCATGCGACAAGTCAAGGTGCTCGGTCTCTTCGGGACGTGCGCTGCGACCTCGCGACGTCGGTGCGGTGTGCGCTGCATCCGCGGGTATGCAGCGTATTAGTTCGTAACTGCCACCATCGCCCTCTCGCGTGCGCCTCGCCGTTCCTCTCGGACCTATCGTACCGTGCTTCCCCCCTCGTGCAGAGCGCGCGGAAAGGAGTGAAGTGTTGGAAGGTCAATTAGGACGAAGAGGTACGTCATTTTCTCGTTCGTGCTCTTGCACTTGCATTCTCCCATTATCTCCCTCCCTCTCTCGCACCATCGCGTCATCACCCGTGCCATCCTCACCCCCACACGAATCCACGCTCTCCAAATTACGCCCATGTCCCCCCTGCTTGCGCCCACATCCACGTCTGCGCCTTTTTTCGATTCTATTAGCCTGTAACGTCTGCGCCTGTGTTCCTACCCGCCCGTGCGCCAGACTAAGCTTGTACTTCAAAGGCAATGATGTGACAACGATTCGGGCTGACTCAGAAGGGCAGTGATAATTATCTGCATCGTTTTTCGGGAGCCTGTCTGGGCAATTTGACGGAAACCCTGCCATCCTGGAAGTGTACAGCAGTGAGGAATTGATCCTCTCGAAAGACGATCTTCACGTGGGGTGCTCTCTAGTTGATAAACAGGCATTCTCCGCGTTTTGTGATGCAGAGATGGATATCTTCGCGAGAGACTACCGAAAGTGAGCAGTGAAGGTCGGAAGACATGCAATATAGGTTGGAGGATCGTCTATCTCAGGTTCTTTAACGTTTACAATCTATGAAGGTAGTTTCCAGTATCATTATACGCATCTACGGGATGCTAGAGTGACAGGGAGGATGTAGGACATGGTATGTAAAACGAGGGACGGCGAGGGGATTGAGACGCGTCGAGCGCACGTGCAGCGGCACGTGCGGGTTTCGTGAGATAACGTAGCGACCCGCCACGCCACTCCGAGATATACCAGTCTCTAGCACGATGCAATACCCGACTTGTCCGTCATTGCACAATTTTGTCTAGAGACTTGGTCACCAGTCTAGACCCGGGCCTCCAAGTTCATGGCAGATGTCAATGGCCGGCAGAAGGCAAAAGGCCAGCTGGCCAGCGCTAGTGCGACACGTCCACTGGCACCTGGGGGCTGTTCTACATAGATCTGTACATGCCAGTACTAGAGTATTACCATTACGGTTGATTAATTGATTTGACGCGATGGACAGGCCGCCTATTGAATATTGAAGCTTGAGTTACTGAATATTGACGGGCCCGGAGCACACCACTGTAACCGTGACGGGCTCGAGTCCCCATCCATTCCTTAGACTCTTCTTCTGCAGACCAATGCCGGCCAGTGCTATGCTTTGAACTCAACAGAAGATCGTCGCCGGCGCTCTGTTCGTCAATGCACGCGTCCAGGGATCATGATTGCGCGGGTGCTGGACCCTGGTGCAACGATTGTAACTTCAAGTTGTTGACCGTCACCGCGACGAAGATCTGAACATACCAGTCCGACTCGCGATCGCTGCCAGACTACGAACGAGGCAGGCCGCGCGCATATACATACCTCCCCTCCACCTCCACCTCCACCTCCACGGCCACACACGACACCCACAGACTACAGTGCCCAACATCACCATCACCATCAACATCAACATCGACGTCGACATCACGATATATAAATACTTCTATACATCTTAATATTGCAACTCCCCGCAGCTGCACTCCCCAGTCTCCCGTCCCATGGCCAATCCCACCCCACCCCACCCCAGGTGAGGCCCAAGGCGCGAGGGTATTTTTGTGCTACATATACGTATATGCTATATACGTACGCAGGTCTGTATATGAGTGTGAACGAGCGAGCGAGTGTATGGGTGTACGGATGGGTGTATGAGTGGGTGCGTATGTGAGTGGGTGTATGAGTGGGCGGGAGGGTGAGTGGGTGGGTGAGTGTATGTATGTAGGGGGTACGTGCGGGAGCGGCGGGTGGTCATACAAATTCTATGGGTGATTGGGTTTCGGTTTCGGTTTGTTGGGTGACGGGCGACGGGTGAGGGCGGTGTTGGGTGGGTGGCGGGGTACTCGGTATAGGCAACACGCGCGGGAACAAGACACAAGCACAAGAGGGGGACAAAGACAAGGAAGGAAGCACACGAACGGCAAACGGCAAACGGCGAACAACGGACGGGAAGCGAAGCGAAGACAACATTGAACGCGGACGGGGACTGTAACACGGAGACAAAACCACCCTCGACTCGACTCAGACCAGGCTGGGTTGGTAAGTACGTAAATGCAAGTATCGCAAAGAACGGGAGCGGGGGAGAAAAGCATCCAGTCGAGCGCGGGCGATCAACGAAACAACGAACAACAGCAGGGAACGCAAAACGCAGAACGCAGAACGCAGAACGCACAAAGGTCAAAGGGATAAAACGAAAGAAAGAGCGCGCGCACGCGCGCAAATGTCCGGTGAAATGTGCAAGACGATATATATGGGGTGACGGGTGACGGTATGACGGTATGACGGCGATGGATGCAGCACTGCGATGTCGATGTCGATGGCGATGCGGAGCGCGAAAACAAAATACGAGGGAGGGCCAATGGCCGGTGCGGACGGCAAGTGTTGGTAGTGGTGGTGGTGGCAGAGACAATATTTATGACAGAGCAAGCGAGAAACGAGACGTCGGAAATCTCCATAAACCCTAAACCCTGCGGTATGAGCAAGAATAAGGACGAAAGCAGCGACAACACGAACACGAGCACGGAGGGCAGGGACATTTACGACCCCGGGGACGGCTTGCCCACTCCCCTGCTGCCCAATGGCGCGCCCGATATTCGGCACGCCCATCATGCCCATGCCGCCGTCGCCCCTCGCGGGGC
>SEOQ01000952.1:0-10343 GCA_004679275.1 Dentipellis fragilis
GTCGGTGGGCAAGAGGCGATGAAAAAAAGCAAGGACGGGGAGGGCCTTATATACGCCAGGAGAGTATCGGCCTGTTTGGTCCAGTAAACGAAACCTAGTTAGAGTTTGAGGCTGACCGGAGGTCTCAGACGCGACGCGCCGAGAGCACGTGCAGCTGTTGTCAAGTCCCGTGATCAGTTGCAGATATTCGTCTCTACTCTCCTTGTGGCTCTCGCGGCCGCTGTTGCGTTCCTAGTGCACTCCCGCCGATAGCTGGAGCTTTCATGAGCATAGGAGAACGGCTGCAATGGCACAATTCGGTGCTCGAGAGGATAGAGGTAGCAGTCTCCAACTGACGGGCAGCCACTACCAACCCGCATAACTAATGAACTCATGTTAGTAAATGTCACAGTTTCCGAGCCGAAAGTGTGTGCATACTATTGACGCATTCCGGCAGTACGCATCTGATTCAAGTGGTCGCTCCACTGGAAGTTCGGTATTCCTGTGTCATCCAGAGCCTTGGAAAGAACAACCATATAGGAGCTTCTCGCTTTGCGACGTGCATAATCAGATGGACAGTGTCCAGTAGTTTGAAACGGTAGATGAGAAAATGGCGACTTGTAGCGGCAATAGGCACGGACGCGACGACTACAGACTCGCGATCGAAAGTAAAAATTGAACAAACAATGGCAAATAACGTACATCGACAGGGGCGGGCGGCAGACCACCAGCACACATCGAAAACCTCCCCATCGCCACAGTAGCGTCAGACTCAGTACTGACCATATCTAATATTCATGTAGCCTCCTTTTCTCAATCCTCCATCATATAGCGATTGACCAGAATACTGTGATAGTATACAATACTATATGTCTAGACAGGGCCGACTAGCTCAGCTGGTTAGAGCGTCGTGCTAATAACGCGAAGGTCTTGGGTTCGATCCCCACGTTGGCCATCCTTTTTCTTTCTTGTCCTCTACCATTTCTCGAGTCAGGCATCGTCCGTAGGCATGCGCAGGTTCTCATCTCTCTTCTTTGCGGACGAAGGAAATGCTTTTCGAATGAAGCGGAAAAAGGAAAGCGTAACAATGTCATTATATATTCAGGTCAGCGTCTACGTAGAAGGTCATGGTATAGATATATAGATACATGTTGTTAAAGAATGGAACAATGGAAAACGTCCTTAGGCACTGACACCTATGATAGTAGGGCATGATCATGAGAGGGTCATAAGATGAGCTCGTTCTTCTCGAACAGCAAATAGAAGGATGAAACGGTGGCCTTCCGCTCGTCTCTTGGCTATGGCTTCACGGACCTGCGAAGCATACCCGGCATTTTGTGTGGGGAAAGTCATAGCAATAGCTTTCCACGCTTCGTCCTCGGTCACCCATGCGGAAGACTTGGACATCGCATCGAAGGTAGCAGAGGGGATATCGACAGCAATAGTTGGAATGCCAGACACAAAGGCGGATTTTATCTTGGCCCCCGTCTCGAACGCTTGAAGACACGGTCAGACTCACTAGCGTATGACAATGATATTGTGCTCGTACCTCTATCGAGAAAGATCTGTTTCGTCTGCTTCCTTTGCTTCTTAGCATCGACTGGAAGGAGAAGTTGGACTTCGGGAGCGCCTGCTTGGTCTTTAGACGACGAGGCGCCCTGCGATGTCTCAGACAAGACTGGGGCGCCAGAGGTCGACGCGTCGATGCGCTTCTGCTCTGCAATCTGCTGTTGCAGCCAAGGCACTAGCTCCTGGCGCGAGACTGCAGACCAAGATTAAACGGTCAATAACATTCGCCGGGAGTGGGCCACGGGAAGCTTACTGTCGTATTCAGTGCCCTTCAGTATGCTCTTCACGCGGAAAGCGGGTTGATCTCGGCGAGCTGATCTTGGACGCGGATACACGCTGAATCTGAGAGACAAGTCAGATCACGGAGGACAGATAACGCAGACGATGATACGGACAAGATTCCTTCGCGATTACATAGATCATAGTGGTTCTCGTGCTCGCCATCGGGCAGACCAGATTCGTACATGACATCAGTGCTGATGTTGTGCCGCCAAAGCAAAGCCGCGACTTCCAGTCTCTCGCTCAGTTGACCTGGCTGATAAGATACCACGAAGACATCGCAGCGTCTTGGACTCCAGTAACCAAATGAGCGTTGCTCCTTCAACAGGCTCTTGACTGAGACAGCTTGGAAAGTTGCCAACGCCACTAGGATCTTCTCCAGCGAAATCTGAAGGCCGACGGCACAGATGGCTTCGCCCTTTGGCTTGGGAGGAGCGAACTCGGTGATAACATGGTCATATCTACGTGGGGAGAGTCACAGTCAGCAAAACGTTCAGAGGTGTATAAAAAGAGCCTACCGTCCGCCCAAAGCAAGAATGTCGTTCCGCTTGTTCCGTCTGACAACCTCAAAACAAACACCATCTTTGAAGTAGTCGGAGTAGTGACTGATCATCAATGGGTGGAAATAGATCGCCCGCGTCACTCCTGCTGCGTTCGCGTACTTGATGGTGCGTTTGATGTCGTCAACCGCAGAAGAGATCACAGTGGGGAACTGAGGCGAAACTTTGTCTAACTTGGCGAGAAGCACTTCGAAATCCTCCTCTGACGAGCATCACAACGTTAGCAAACATGCTGATGTGGCCAGAATGTACCACTCACCAATGTCTTCCATTACTTCAAGCTCGTCGACTGTACTCCTTAGCAAACCTCGCTTCAATAGCAGCGAACGTTTCTGAGCCCATGAAGACCGGGTCTGAGATAGCGTGTCGACGACGAAATCACGGAGCTCCGATGGTANCCTCTCGAGCGCTAGATCCACGACTATGAAAAAGTCAGATATGAATTGTGGGTAAAAAAAAAAGGAGCCTTACTCTTCGAGTGTGAGATATGAATCTCGTAGTGTTGGCTGAGTGTAGGGAAAGAGTTCAAGCATTCGTTCATGAGAATGATTGCTTCAGACGAAGACGCGCTGGAACCATTGGCAACGTCGACTGTAATGATATCAAACACGGCGGCCTTAGAAACGAGAGGATGCCCAGCAACAGTGCTGCGAAACATTTAGTCGCGGAGCCATCGTTCTCAAAAACCATGACTTACTTGGCTCGATAAGTATCGCCAATATGGAAGCGCTTTATCCTTCTTGTGTTGCTCCTCGCAGCCAGGCGCGCAAATGGAATAAGAGCATTGTCCGGCAAGGACACAACCTCGCCGTGTCGGTCCAGGAACAGTGCTCTATTGTTGTTATCGCCAAAGTCAACAGCAGGCATCAATAACGGCGGCTCCATCTCAACGGCACCATGGAGGCGGAAGATCGCCGCGAGGGTATCACGAACTATACCGTTCAAAGAGACATGTTCAGGGAGCTCAAGTTCCATGTCGTATAGCAGCCCGCGAACGCCTTTAGATGTCTGACTGAACAAAGCTGCGAGAACGGCTTGATGATGCGGTGAGTCCGGTTTCGCTGTGAATACTGTCAGACATCGCTATCAATTGCCATACATTTGGATACTCACACATCATCTTCAGCGCACCCTTGAAGTATTCATCTTCCAATCGTGGGGGCATGAGATTGCTTTGAGACAGCTCCAATGCCGTTGGGCGATGAGCGGGGTCGTGCTGGAGGAGCCATGTAATAACTAAAAAAGGTCAAAATAAAGCACATTTTGAACAGTATAAAACCTACTTTGTCTCTGTCGCGTCCGAGTTGGATCCCAATCCCCAGGGAAGAAGATCTGGGATTTACGGAGATCCTCTATGACCGTGATCCGTTCAGCGCCCGTGGAGAATGAGTAGTTCATCTCAAAGAACACAATCTACGGAATAATTGTCAGCGAAAATAGAGGTTGTAAGGACGGACGAGCACTGACACCGAGACTGTACATATCTGCCTTGGTATGGTTTCGAGGACCCTTCTTCTTCGACTGCACTTCAGGGGCAATATATAATCGCGTGCCAACCTCTGTTCTCCCGATAAGCGAAGTTTGTTCGCCGATTCAGCAAAAAACGCACCTAATGTCAGGTCCGCTTCAAGCGTTGCAGCACTTGGCGACACATCCGTGGGATCGACCGCAGCTAAACTGGAGGTCGCAAGACCAAAGTCGCCCACTGCCGAAGGGTCAGGTGATATCCAGATAGCAGACGTGCTGAGCTTACCCTTGCAGTCGCCTCTACCATCTGAAGCGGAGTCAGCAGGGTTCAATAAAAGTAGCTGTGGAGAACATACCAATAAATATGTTCGTTAGTTTGATATCGCGATGCAGCTGGGATGGAATAAGTGCGGAATCTAGCAAGAACGTATAGGAAAGCATACAATTCCCAAACTCGACATGTGAACTAAGGCTTCAACAATCTCCTGAAACAGTCGCCATCCTTCTTGCTCTGACAAGCCTTCTGCGATGCGCTGTATCGGGGCGGCAGCATCAATACCGTGCACCCTGAAGTACATAGGATATCACCTCTTTCAAAGTTTGACGCTCGACGAATTCCTGTTAATGTATGAGCACGTATGATATAACTGACAACGCAAAGAACACACCATCTGAATGTACAGTGTCCTCGATGCAGGCGGCGGGGGCGTCCGCGGCAACACGTCCATAACAGCGTCACCCCGTCTGTCCCTCACGAAAAGCTCGTCGAATCCCTGTTGTTCGTCGCTGTCCAAGTCCCCGTCGCTCCCTTCTGTCTCCGCGCCACCGGATCCCGTGAAGTGAATACTCGGGAACGACGATGCGCGACTGTCGCCGTCGTTGTTCAGGTCATCCAAGTCGATGCTAAACGGGTCTCCCGACGACCGGCTGTGCAGGCGATTCCGCCCGTCGGCAGTGGAGTCAGTGTGACCGCCCGCGTCAGAGTCGGTATCGTCAGAAGAGACAGACGTGGAGGTGGGCTCTGACAGTTCCACCCATGTTGTATAGTACCTCACGATGAACCGGTGAGATAGCCGGCTTAGGGCGTTTACTTCGCGAAAGATCTTGTTGTCTACCTTCGTCGCCCGCAGGCGCACTTTCTTCACTGTATCCACGTTGAATCACATATATTCTTTCAGCGCAGCGACGAGAAGAAACCACTCACCGGCGTAGATACGGCCGTCGATCTTGTTGCGCGCCTTGACCACTGACCCGAATGCTCCACGACCCAGCAGCTCTAGCTCCTCCCAATCCTCCTTCCATCGGCTCGCATGTCTCGTCCGCATCGCCGGCGCTCTGAAATAATCGATCTCCGGTGAGCTTCCATAATGGTTATTCTGCATCGGCGTGCGGGAGTCTGCCCAGGTTCTCAGCTTCACTCGTGACCCAGATTGACTGAATCTCACCTGCGATCGGGATCGGCGCCGGGTGCGTCTTCTGGCGGATCGGTGAGCCATGTAGATCGGCGAGAATAGTCAGGCACGACACGTTGTTCTTCTTCGGTGCGAGCATGTTCATAGCGTGCCTCTGGAGCACAGGCGAAATCGTTGCTGCAAACTCCGTTGGTGCTTATCGTAATCGCAGGAAAAAGGGGCCTACATGAATGCAATGCAGTCTGTGCATCTGGGAACCGCTCCATAACGTCCAGTCCGAGCAGCATCTGTACAAAGATCACGCCAACGCAGTGGATGTCCCGGCTCCGCGTATAGATCAGCGTCGAGTCCAACGCATCCTTTGCTGCCCTGTTATGACGGTCAATATACATCTAGAGGCACACACCAGCGTACGTACCAACTGTCGGGAATGGGAAGGTAGTCTGCAAGAGGAGTCGTGTCATTTCCGAATGGATTCGAGCGGTGGAGATCGAGCAGTTTGACGTAGTACGCGATCTTGCCCAGTTTGACCTGTTTCGACTGGCCAGCAGGCTCACGGTTCGCGAGGCCCACGACGTGCGCCGCCAGCCCGCGATGCACGAGATCCCTCGAATGAATCACATGCAGCGCCGACAGGATCTGGCCCAGGTAATCCTACACGATCCCAGTCAGCGACGCAGACGCGTGAGGAGAGTTCATACGCACAGAAGCCCGGTCCTCCCGCAACGCCTCGCAATCTTCCAGCACGTCCTTCAGGCTCACTGCGGGCCGCTGCTCCATCAGGATCGCCAGCTGCGGTGGCGCGCCACCCGAGTGCGGCATTGTAAGCTTCACGGCGTATACACTCAGCAGATTGGCATGGCGCAGGGCCGTGAGNCGCGTGATCTCCGACTCGAGCTGGCGCAGCTTCTTCTTGCCTTGGTGTGTGCTGTAGTACGGCGCGTCGAACGTGACCAGGTGCAGCTCGAGGGGGAGCGTGGCGTTGGCGTCGTCGCAGATCGGGTCCGCGAGGTACATCGTCCCGAGGCATTCTGCACGTCTGTAAGTCTTACGCTAGCGCCGACACGAGACAAAGAACGCACCGTTGTGCGGATGGAACAACCTGACAACGCTGAAGTGCAGCCCCGCCACTACGATCTCAGAATCGAACGCCTGCGTGAGTATATCGTCGCTCGCGGCCGCCGTCGGGACTTCAGTGGCATCTGAGAGCGCCCGCGCCCGCGCCTGCACGGTCTCGCGCTCGCGCTGCTGCAGCTGCATGGAAAACGCCTCTGCGAGTTGGCGCGCACGCTCTGCCTCTTCCGCCGCTTCCGCATCGGCGCGCGCCTGCCGGGCCTGTGGACACCCGCGTCAGAGTCGATGCAAAGTCGAAAGGCGACATACGCACGCGTTCTTCGTCCATCGCACGCTTGATCATCTCTGTCGCCAGCGAGCCGACGACTTCGACGGGTGGCACGACGTTGGTCGCGATCCAGTCTTGGGCGAATGTGACGATCTGTGTAGGTCCAGTGAGTCAATATCCTGCCAAACGTTGAGTAGAAGCTGCGGGCAGGGTAGGTTTGAGGTCCGAGAGAGAGTTTCGCGCTCTTGTTAAGTAGTCGCCAGGGTGCATCGCCATGGGCAGCAGAAGACAGAGTCATGCCTCTGCGGCGCAGCTTAGCCCACGTTTTCGACAGGCCATCGCACGGTGAACGCCTTAAAGCCATAGAAGATCGATAAGCGCCGTGGACAAGATAGCCGTCGAGACCAGTATCTCTGGCGCATGCGAACGTGCATCAGGCTGCTTAGGTCGAACAATGAGAGCCATAGGGTGGTGCCGTCGACAACACGGAAGCCTTTGAGAATTGCCCATCGATGTACTGTGTACGCGGTTGCAGCGTGGCCTCGACGTCATGATAGAAACCAGGCACGACGAGGAGCAGAGACCGAAGGAGTTATGATGCGGCACGTGACCGCGTGCTAATGGCAAAGACGCCCACAGCAGCTCTCGAGGACCGTCGTGGTCGAGGCGGAATCCGAGTCAAGCGAGTAGTATGCAGGAGAGTGCATGGGTCTTTCATGTTGGAGGACACCGCATGTTGCAGGCACGAGACACTTACCCTGCCCGCAGCAACGACACAGAATGCCACTTACCTGGAAGACCATTTCCTCTCCTAGATACTGTTTGACCTGCGCATGAATCGCCTGTGTTAGCCTCGTTACTTGCTCTTGCGTCAACCCTTTGACGGGCTGCTGGATCGTAAAGGTCGGGTACGCATGTGTAGGGTAGGTCTTGGGGAATCTGCGTGACCGCAGTTAGCGGTTCCGGCTTGTTACTCCTGGCATAGAGACGACGTACATGACATGAAGATTGAATGATATTTTCGTAGCATGCTGGGAGTCCGGGTGCGGCACTCGGATAATGAATTCCTGCAACTTGGCTGCACCCTACGCTGGCTATAAGCACTCAATCTATCTCGGACTCTGTACTTTATGACGCACCTTCCACGCCTTCGGGGGCGCCTCCAAGAAATCGTCGGCATAGATTGATTTGAGTGCGGTAACTTCGAGCTGTTGTAGTTCCAAGTTCGCTTCCATGGTCATGGTATGACCGCTTGACGTCGGAGAAGAGTGAAGAGGGCCCAGGGGACCTCGGCAGCTCAGGCGTCCATCTGCATGGCACTTTGTGTATGTTGTTGAAGTGAAAAGGGAAGAAGACAAAGCGACCAACTCCCAGAGTGACCGCGGAAAACAAAGCACAAAGTGACCAAAGATTCGGTCTTCAATGACTCTTCATAGGTGGGAGGACCCCGGAACTGCTGAAACGAGGCCTGTTCGGGGGTCGCCTCATGTATTGGCACGATGCTTCACTTCAGTTTTACCATCACAAACGACGACCGGCTGGTCTTTTCGACGGCCAATCCTCAGGACAACACATTGGAACGTGGCCTGCCAAGTAGTTCTGTCCTGGACACGTCCATTTATATTCCTTTAGGAGAGAAGGGAGACACTCAAAAGTCACATTTGGATTATCCATGTTTATAAGAAGGTGAGTGCGATACTGAGCTTTCTCCTGGCTGCGCTAAAATCGAACATCATATGTCGCGAACGTAACCTGGAAATTACAGGAAGTTCCTACATTGCTGTGCAATCGAACGTGCTGTCCCTGCTTTTTGGGGACTACACCGCTGCGCAATATGTCTAACATGTCAGAGATCCACAGAATACCTACTTTCCGGAAGCTTTCATGTCGAGGACAATAGGCAGATAAACTGCTTTTTGGGACGCTCGTTGCTTTGTGCGTATTATCATATACTTTTTGATTTTTCCCGGGTCTGCATGCGCATCCCTTGTCAGTGCGATATTGTGATTTATTACAGGTATGTCGGGGATGGTGGCAGCTGTTGTGACATTTGCTCTTGACTAGTGACTGTTTGTTGTCCCCGACAGGAATATTATGGTGCCTCTGAGTTCGCGGTAGTAGCAGACGAATATTCAATATCTGCAACAGTAAACTGGTCACGGGATCTGCTGGCCTCCGCACGTGCTTCCGGCGCGTCGCGTTTGGGACCTCCGATTGGTCTCAAACTCTATCTAGGTTTCGTTTACTGGATCAAACAGACCGATATCAGCCTCCCGTATAAAAGGCCCTCTACATCCTGCATTTTCCTCATCGCCTCTCGAAGTCATGTTCATCGGCTCAACTTCGAGCTCGGAGACGACGTTCGCTGCGCAATTAGAGTTCAAGCAATGCTTCATTCACAGACTATAGATCGCAATGACTAGCAATACAATGAGATGGATACAAGCAGGTGGATACGGGCACCTGGTACGGATACGAATGCGGAGATAGATAGTAAATAACGATAAATACGTGGGTGTCAGGATACTTGGGAAACAGTAAATGAAAAACTCAGACTGAATGCGAGCATATTATATCGCCTCGATCACGAACACCCCCTCTTCAACCGCCTCCCCACCCTCCTCCCCACCCTCCAGATCCACGTTCCAACTGCACACGCTCTCTCTCCTCTCTCCCCCGTCCAACAACGACACTATCTCCCCGAGCTGCCGCGACCGCCGCTTCTCCTGCACCGAATCCGTGTGCTCCCGTTTCCGCATAGTAGACTCGTCGATGTTGACGTGTCCGGAACTGCGGCGGTCGGAAAACACGGAGGCCAGGACAGAAGGGTTCTTCGCGCCCCCTACTTGGAACTGCGCCCGTGCAAGTGCACGGAGAAACTCGCGGTCTTTGAGCTCCTCCGCATCCTTGATAGACTCGGTGGAGTAGGAGACGCATGCGCGAGTGGGAGTGCTGGTTCCAGAGGAGGTCGAAGAAGAGCGGGAGAGCGACAGAGGGGAAGGAGGGGATGAGAGTGGCGGGCATGAGTAGATAGATGAAGCAGGGGATGGCGAAGATGATGGTGATGATGACGATGATGGTGAAGACGTTGCCGATGGTGGGTGGGAAGGATAGAAAATCTGACTGGGTTGCGCGAGCGCACCGTTCGTCTGATAGACTGCCTTCCGCCTCTCCGCCGCCGCACGCGCCTTCACACGCGCCTCGCGCGCTTGCGCGGGCGAGACTAATACCGCAGACATTGGAACTGAATCCTGTGCCGTAGATTGAACCTTGGGTGAAGGGCTGCTAAAGGGAATGCTGGTAGCGGAGTCGCTGTCCTGAATCGGCACGTCCGTGGTGTCTTCGTAAAGAGAAAAGTCGAACACGTCCGGATAGGGCACCTCAGAGTTGGCGTCCTCCGCAAACCAACTTTCGCCGTTCCGCGCGAATGGATCCGCAGCCTCGACTACTCGGGCGCTGTGGTCGGGAAGACCACCCGAGACCTTGCTGACAGTAGGGCTGAGCAGAGTCCCGTATGTGGCGCGGAATGGCTCCCTGATAAACCTCTCGCCGCGACCGCCCTCCTCGAGGTCACCTTCCTCGTCCTCCTCGTCAATGTCGTACAGTGAAAAGGCACCTGGCATGACAGAACCTGACGAGCATGGTGTGGACGGAGGAGAGGACGGGGCAGATGATGTCGGGGAGGATGGGGTGGGTGAAAGGCCGGGAGTCGGCGGGGACCTGATCTGTCTGGGG
>SEOQ01000953.1:0-10318 GCA_004679275.1 Dentipellis fragilis
AGTACGAGCTCGTCGTCGCCGACTGCGACGCAGCGCTCAAGCTCGACGCGCACTACATCAAGGCGCTGAACCGCCGCGCGACGGCGCTCGAGGCGCTCGAGCGGTACGAGGAGTCCTTGCGCGGTACGTGCTTCGCGATACCTCCCTCCGCGCGTATGTGATGGCGGTGCTGACGCCTGCGCACAACACGCAGACTACACCGCCGCGACGATCCTCGACAAGTTCCAAAACGACGCGGCCGCAATGGCGGTCGAGCGCGTGCTCAAAAAGCTCTCCACGACCAAGGCGGCCGAGATCCTCGCGACGCGCGAGCGCCGGCTGCCGTCCTACACATTCATTTCTGCGTACTTTGCCGCGTTCCGGCCCCGTGCGCTGCCGGCGCTGCCGGAGGCGCGTCGACGGGCGATAATACGCTCATCCTTGCACTCCAGGCGCTCCAGGCGGCGGACTATGCGCACTCGGTGTCCCTTGTCAATGAGGCGATTGAGCAGGGTATTTCGTGGGATGCTGGCAAGGCGGAGGCGTTTAACCTGCGTGGAACATTCAAGTACGTTTTATTCAGGCGTTGCTGCGCCGCTGTTGCTGACGCTTACTCTGCCGTGCCACAGGTTCTTGACCGGCGATATCGTGGGCGCGAAGGACGACCTGCAGAAGTCCATCGACCTGCTGCCCTCGCTCACGCAGAGCTGGGTCAAGATTGCCAGTGTGTGGATGGAGCAGGGCGACCCCGCCAAGACCTTCGAGTGCTTCGAGGAGGCGATCAAGCACAATCCCAACGACCCTGACATTTACTACCACCGCGGCCAAGTCCTTTTCATCATGAACGACTTTGCCGGCGCGGCGGAGAACTACACCAAGTCGACGGACCTGGACGACCAGTTCGTGTTCTCGCACATCCAGCTCGCCGTCGCGCAGTACAAGTCGGGCAACCTCGCGAACAGCATGGCGACGTTCCGCCGCACGCTCAAGGCGTTCCCGCAGCGCAGCGAGCCGCAAAACTATTAGTACGTATCCGTCTGACGTGGTGGTCGTTAGCGGGACATTGATCCCTCTGCGCAGTGGTGAGCTCCTGCTAGACCAGCAGCGTTTCCAGGATGCTGTCGAGAAGTTCGACCGTGCGATCGAGCTGGAGCGCGAAAAGTGAGTTTGGCTTTCGACGGAGGTATGATGTATGTAAATGCGTCTGACGTGTACCCCGCAGGACAACGATGAACGTGCTGCCCCTCGTCAACAAGGGTCTCGCGATGTACCAATGGAAGCAGGACATCGCCGCCGCCGAGCGGTGTTGCCACGAAGCGCTGCGCATCGACCCCGAGTGCGAGGCGCGTCGCGACGCTCGCGCAGCTCAGCCTGCAGCAGGGCAAGGTCGACCAGGCGGTGGAGATGTTCGAGCGCCACACTGAGCTTGCGCGGAGCGAGCCGGAGCTCGTCAATGCGCTGACATACCAATACGTGCGTATTTCTGCCTTCTTTCCTTTTCCTTCTTTCTGCCTTTCTTTATTTCTTTCTTTCTTTCTTTCTGCCTTTTGTCTTCTTTTTATCGTCCTGCCTTTTGTTATGTAGTATGGTGCTAACGCTCACGGTGTTCTGCAGGCATCGTATGCGCAACTGGAGTTTATGAAGAACTATCCGGAGCTGGCGAATCAGCTTACGCAGATGCAGCGCGCGGTGGCTTGAGCGTAAGCTTGATGCTGACGCGGATGCGCGACGTCTGCCCCCGGAGATGTGAGATGCGGTAGGCCTGGCGTTTCGCGTTTCGCGTTCGGACATTCTACTTAGAGGCTGCTGCTCGTGTGACATACATTCGCTTTTGTGGCTTGCGCCCGTCGACACCGTACCCCTAAATACTTACAGTTACATACATTGACCCCGTAATCTCATGCAAAGCACCCTTCTCAATTCTCGTGGCTGTAGCCTATAAGTATGTATGCCCGACTGAGCGGTATTTGCAACACGAACAGCAAGTTGCGTGCTGACATTATGCAGGGCCTGGGCGCGATCTACAGCTATAGACGCGCCGCGTCGCGTGTGGATGTGCTGGAGCTGGCCGCGTCTGTCGCCAGCTAGGCCCGATGCACCCGCCATCTCTCCTGCTCCCTCAAGCTCAAGCCAGAGCCTCAGACGAGTCTCGGCCAGTCGGCCGTCCATTCGTTATTCCCGTGAGTTGCCCTCATGCATCGTATTCGTGCAGTTTGTTTCCGGGTCGGATGTGTTCCAAGGGCAAGGGCGTTCAGGCACGCAGTGACGCACTCGGTCGCGCATACGGCAGCTGCAGCCCACGGCTCTGCAGCGTGTCGCGTCGCGTGCCAGTGCGTGCACGCACGGGGGTCAATAATTCTCGGACGGTATATACGATACTGCAGCGCCCATAACCCACCACCAGCTAGTCTCAGACTGTCTATGCCATTGCCTGCGCGCGTTTGGGGTGCTCTGTAGCGACATATACGCGCATAGCTGCATTGACGCTAATACGCGCTCGGGCTCAGCAGATACGGATACGGATACGGATACGGATACGAACGCGGACACGGACACGGACGCAGTCGTTGACACTGGCACTGGCATCCCCGGTCCCGCGCCCGCTCACATCCAGGCATTCCACCGTCCGCTCGCTCGCTCGTCGAGGCTCATCTCCCCCTCCGCTTATCTGATAATCCTAACTCCGCTGGTTTGTCTGATAAGATCACACGCCTCTGACTCTGCCGTCCCTCGGCGTCCTCACAACCATCGGACTTTTACATACTGCTCAATCGCTTCTGGCGTCTTGCTCCTTGGAGCTTCGAGAGGCCGTGTCCAGAGGGCCTCCAGAACCTCTGGAGCTGTTGTGATCAATATTCGGGTTCAGACGGGACCGGGCGGCCCCCATGAACTGACAAATATTGCACAATAAATGCAAAATATATTTCTTCCGAAAGTACCTCCTCTACGTCCTGTATCCTCAAGCAATGGACGTCAATGCGAAGGCCCAGTTTACGCAGTGATCATGAGGGGGGCGATGAGAAAATACCACGCCGTTTCCTGCAGTCGCAACCAAATTTGACTGTATTTCCCAACGGAAGCAGACGGAAACATCCTCTCTTTAATAAACGAAAGCGCGGTCGTTCACCACGTCGACACAACTGAGAATTCTGATTGGCCGTGAAGCCATCAGACACGTCAGACGCGTGACATCATCATCATCATCATCACCACCGGTGACCGGTGACCGGTGACCCAGGTCCGTCACGCTCCAGGTCCATCTGTCGAAGATACAACTTACTTCCCGCCTCCCACAGCTCCCGACTCTTAGAATGAATATACCACTTCACCATTCCCAAAAGCTTCACCTTAGAATGAATACAGCCAAGAGCTCAATTAGTGCCTATACAGGCTGAACTGACGATGTAAATTTAGTCATCCGGCTGTTGCTAACGTCGAGCCAAGCGTCAAGCTTCGATCGTAGTGCGCCGCCAGTGGCTCAAGCTCAATCTCGGCGCACGCTAAGCGATCGAAATTCATGTACAACCACTGCCGAACAATGAGCAAGGCTTATCTCGAACATTCTTTAGCGTTCCTCGCTTCATTCCTCGCCGTGGACATCGGCACTACCGGTACACCAGGTCGGGGAGGCTCCCAATCACCCGACATTGTGTCTGATTTCTATCCATGTGAGCACCTCTATACATGGTATTACCCCTCTGAAATGACTGAATAGCATGTGCATCTCCAGGATGATGTGAGACGAGAGATCGCAATTTACATTGCTCTCAAGCTCGCCGTCAATTAGAGAATCCATGAATGTATGTTTTTCCTTCTCTACGATAGAAACATTGATTTTTCATCGACACATTGTAGCCTTTAGACTCGCCAGAACGCCACCGTATGCGGCTACGTCGTCTTCGCCGTGGTTCAACGTCGCAGAGTCCTCAACATCGGCGAATACCTTCGTCGAGGAGTTCACAACCTCCACCCATTCCATTTGCATACAGCCCTAACCGGCTACCGTCCACTGCGGTTCAGGCGCTCTCAGATGGTAAGGGTTCTTGACACCTTCCTGTGAATTGTGGACTCATCTTATTGTCAGACCCATTTTCTTTGACCCAAACACAGACTTCACGCGATCAGGCCCGTGTATCAGCCTCCCCAGCTGTGCGGACTGGATCACCTGCTTCTCTGCAATCGGCCGAGTCAGAAATATCTCAGCCTACACTTCCCAGTCGGCGACGGCGTGGTGTTGAGGCTTTGGAGTTACCACTTTCACGGCGACAATTGGGTCAGTGTTTGCGCCGCCAGCGCGAGCGCATCGAACGCGAGCAAGCCGAACGTGAGCAAGCCGAACGTGAGCAAGCTGAACACGAGCAAGCCGAGCACACGCAGGCTGAAGATATGCCGGTCGAACACGAGCGAGATGCAGTCAATGGACGCGAAACTAGCATCCCGCCTACACCATTGGCAACACAACAGACGATAGAGCGACCAGCTCCAGCACGTCGGATGCGGCAAGAACGGCGAAGACATGGCCAGGTTGTCGCTTCTGATTCTGGACGTTCAAGCGTGCCTTTCCCGCGGCACGATTCCGAAGTGACGAACAGTATGTCAAAGCAGTCTCGCCACCTCTATGCCGCATTCTGAATGCAATCAAACTTCGCAGATTCTCAATCCAATGCTATAGGTAGACGGACTGCAACTGCCTCTCAACCTCGCCGCCAACGTCGTGACGCCTTGCCTGCAGGACGACGACCTTATGTTGAACCAGTGATCCCATTTTCGCTTGGCTCCATGGATGCTCAATGCTTACATTGTGGCGCATTTCATTGGCTAGAGGAGCGTGTTGGTGGGAATCGCACGCGTCCTGAGTTTGGGCGGTGTTGCTTCCATGGTATAGTCCGTCTTGAGCCCATCCCGGACCCTCCGCCTCGCCTTCGGGCACTTCTGATAGGAGACGATGAGCAATCTCGCGAGTTTCGCCTGCATATTCGACAATATAACTGTGCCTTGGCCTTCACGTCGTTCTCAGCGAACGAACAAAACATCAACACTGGTGGTGGAGGACCTTGGATTTGGAAGGCTGGATTCCAGCTTTATCATTCAGCTGGGAGTCTTCAACCTATGGAGGGACAGCAGCCACGTTACGCACAGCTCTATTTCTACGATCCGCAAGATGCACTTATGATCCGCATGCAGCGCAACCAGAACCTCCGCGAGGATACCATGCGGCTTCTCCAGCAACTCATGTTCGAATGCAATCGATACACACGGATCTACAAGCAAGCATACGAGATCTTGGAGCAGAATGAGGCCGAAGACATCTCTATCCACCTGATTGCTGACCCGTCCACTGATCCTCGACGCTACAACCTTCCTACGGCAGATGAAATCGCGGTGATAATTCCAGGTGACGAGAATCAGGTCACTGATCCCCGTGACATCGTTCTACGGCGTCGAAGTGGTGTCCTTCAATGCATCAGCGATTTACACTCCGCTTATGCGCCGCTACATTATGTCTTGCTTTTCCCGTGGGGTACGCCTGGCTGGACTGATACACTACGCCTTCACCTCGACTCAAATCACGGCAGCCAGCGTACACACACCCGGCTGACGCAACTTCACTTCTATTCCTATCGAATTCATACACGGGACGGTCAATTTCCTACGTTGCATCTTGGTGGTCGTCTGTTTCAGCAATATCTCTGCGATATGTGGGTTTCTACAGAGCAGAACCGATTGCGTTGGGTAGAAGCAAATCAACCGAAGCTCCGCGCCGCCCTCTACAGTGGACTCGAAGACGCTGTTGCACAGACCGACGACAACCTCGACCTTCATGAAGTCGGTCGCCGCATTGTGCTCCCATCTTCTCATGTTGGCAGCCCACGGTACATGCATCAGCTGTTCCAGGATGCGATGGCAGTCGCACGGTTCTATCACAAGGTCGATCTTTTTATCACAGTCACCTGTAATCCGAACTGGGACGAGATCGTGCGGGAATTGCTTCCGGGACAAACAGCGGCAGATCGCCCAGACTTGGTTGCTCGCGTCTTTGCGATGTACAAGAAAGCCATCATCGATGATCTATACAAGAAGGGTATCTTTGGCCGAGCTGTTGCCCATATCCACTGCATCGAGTTCCAGAAGCGAGGCCTTCCCCACATGCACCTTCTCCTCATTCTGCACGAGTCATCGCGTCTAACGACACCAGCCGAGGTCGACTCTGTGGTTCATGCTCATTGGCCTGATCCGGATCGTGAACCACGCCTCTTTGAAATTGTCAAGCGATGCATGGTGCATGGCCCCTGTGGAGCGGCGAACCCAAATGCTCCGTGTATGCGAGAAGGAAAATGCTCAAAAGGCTTTCCGAAAGCATTCCAGCAGGAGACTGTCATGACGAGTGACGGATACCCTATCTATGCTCGCCCTGACGATGGTCGGACTTACGAAGTTCGTGGTTCTTTAGTCGACAATCGCTGGATCGTCCCATATAATCCTTATCTGTCCTCAAAATACAACGCTCACATCAATGTCGAGTGCGTCATATCTCTGGCTGCTGCAAAATATATAACCAAGTATACACACAAGGGGCCAGATTGCGCAACGATACAGATTCGGAGACGAGATGAGGTTGCCGAGTTCAAGGAAGGTCGATATATCGCCGGGTCAGAAGCTGCATGGCACATTCTTGGTTTTCCCATCCATCAGCAAGTCCCCAATTTTGTTCATCTACAAGTCCATTTGCCAGGGCGCCATATGGTGGTATTTGATCCTGATGAACCTCTCGAAGTTGTCATGGCCCGCGCAGCACAAGAAAGGACAATGCTCAAAGCCTTCTTCGAGACCAATCGTAATGACATGAATGCACGCCAGTACACATATCAAGAGTTCCCACAGCATTATACCTGGAACCAGGAGTTGAAGAAGTGGTCGGTCCGCCAGCAGCGGTTTGCGCTAGGGCGGATGTACTTTGTCCGTCCTACAGAAGGCGAGCGTTTCTACCTCCGTACTCTCCTGACAGTTGTGAAAGGTGCTACTGGATGGGATGATCTTCGCTCCTACAATGGCATCACCTATCCAACATTCCGTGATGCTTGCCTGGCTCGGGGTCTCCTCGAACATGACGATGAATGGCGACAATGTCTGCTCGAGGCATCTGCAATGCGAACGGGTGATAGTCTTCGCCGCCTCTTTTCTGTCATCCTCGAACATTGCGAGCCATCTCAGCCCGGTGTCCTCTGGGATGAGTTCCGTGAACACATATGCAACGATCTTCGCCATTGACTGCAGAGACAAGGCATCCCCGACCCCTCCGAGCGAGATGTTTATGACTTTGGTCTCTTCCTCCTTGATCGCATACTCCTCGAGCATGGAAGATCACTTTCTTCCTTCACTTCTATGCCGCAGCCTGAGAAGGACTGGGGCATTTATGATGACAATCCATTTCTTTCCGAGCAACTTCGCTACAACGTTGACCACGAGAAACGGCTGGCGGAAGAGCAGATTCCTTTGTTAAATGCAGATCAACGCAATGCATTCGACAAGGTCTTCACTTCTGTTCATAATGAGCATGGCAAGATGTTCTTCGTTCATGGACCTGGTGGTACAGGCAAGACTTTTCTCTATCAAACTCTTTGCCATCGTGTACGCGGTGAGGGGTGGATTGTCCTGTGTGTTGCATCGTCTGGAATTGCAGCCCTTCTTTTGCCCGGGGGACGCACCGCACACTCGACTTTCCAGATTCCAATCGAAGGCCTATCACACGATTCATGGTGCAATATCAATACGAACTCTAAGCGTGCGGATATGTTGCGACAGGTGCGCATGATTATATGGGATGAGGCGGGAACCCAAAACAGGCGAGTGTTGAATGGCACATTTATTCAGTTCGTCGCCACTTACAGACTATCAAATTAGATATGGTCCTGAAGCTGTTGATCGAACACTTCGAGACATACGAGGCAATCAACAGCCATTCGGTGGCATTACTGTTGTATTTGGAGGTGACTTTCAGCAGACCCTCCCTGTTGTAGTCAGAGGAACACGCGAAGAGATCGTCCTGGTCACTCTTCAGCGATCAAATCTTTGGCAAGATGTCGAGGTTCTACATCTTCACCAGAACATGCGTCTAGAACATGATGCAAGTACTGATACCTTTGCGAGGTGGCTGCTTGATGTTGGCCATGGACGTGTTCCCGCCCTGCCAAACTGCCCGGAGAACGTGCCCAATGCCATTGCATTGCCCGAGCATATGATTTGCACATCACAAGATAACCTCATCAATTCGATCTATACCGGCATCAGTGACGGTCCTGTTCCACCTCCCGATTTCTTCCTCAATCGTGTCATCCTTGCCCCACGGAATGACGAAGTGCACACGCTCAATCATGAGATTATTACTCACTTCCCTGGCGAAGAGAGTCTTTACACAAGTGCCGACTCTTTTGTTCAAGAAGCAGGGGCCGATGGCGAGCAATTGAACCTCCCCATTGAGTTCCTTCATTCACTAAATTCATCCGGTCTTCCTCTCGCCCATCTCCGGCTGAAGCTTGGATGCCCTCTGCTATTGCTGCGCAACCTTTCCCCTCGCCGAGGTTTGTGCAATGGCTCCCGTGTAACACTGCTTCGCATGTCGAATCGAGTGCTTGAAGTGCGTCTGATGGGAGGCGAACACGATGGTGAAATCGCATTCATCCCACGCATCACGCTCTCACCTTCCGATAACAATGTTGATTTTGCTATAAAGCTGAAGCGGCGGCAGTTCCCTGTCCAGCTTGCATTTGCTATGACTATCAACAAATCACAAGGTCAATCAGTCAAATATGTTGGCATTGATCTACAGACACCTGTCTTCTCGCACGGACAGCTTTATGTTGCACTTTCTCGGGCGACATCTTCTCAACGTATCAAGATACTCCTTCCAGAGGAGTCATCTATTGTCGGGACTCCGAACGTGGTCTACCCTGAGGTTCTGCTGGATTAGGTATGTAGAACTATTGCTTGGATCTTTGGTGTAATCTAATGCTATTTCATCTAGACTGTTGAAGTGTACTGTACATCATACTACGAGGAATAGAAACCTATTATCCACTGTGATGCGCACCTAAAATAATCACTACACGCGTAACACCGAAAAAAGTTAACCCATTATCCACCGACAAATCTTATAAATGGCTTCGGCCTCGAATTATGCAGTTGTAATTCCTTATTCGCATATTCCCCGAAAGTTACATTTCACTGCCGAACGAGTGTGTTTACCAGTCGTGACATGTTACATCACAGATGTCACCTGCAAGTCACAGGCTCAGAACAGTTCGGGCGTGGATTTGAACCCGCCGCCTTTCGTGGTTGCGGGTATCTGCCGATGTTTCTCAGGGTCAGAGGAACGCTAACCACTAGAGCATAAGGGATTGAAATAAACCTGGAGTAAAAAATTATGAATCCGACCATCCTAGGCCTTGATCTCGAGATCTTCAAGCGCGTCCGATCGCGTTCCTGCACTCGATCACATCGCTGATGCTTCCCCACTCTCCTCGAATATCGTAGAAACTTGCCGAAAATTCAAGAACACCACAGCTCACAAGTACGTCGAGGCTGCGAGAACATCACGCAGGCTTGATCGCCAGGATATAAAGCCAGCTACGGCCGCCGCTCTGAGTCCCTCAGCTGCGCTTTCCTTTCATATATCTCTTTTCACTATGCCTGAAGTCGGTTATGCCGAAGTTCACTGCCTCGCCGTCCTCGAAAGCCCTTCCACTCCAGATGCAAAGAAACCCAAATCTCTCGCATTCGACGCGCTGCTTCATGGTCAAGGCCAAGAAAACTCCACAATCCTCACCCGCCTTCATTTCTACAACGGCGGCGACTACACCTTCGACCCCGATGGCACGGGTGGGCTACTGACAGCAAGGGTATGTAAATGTTTGTCTCATATGTGTCGGCTGTGCTGATGATTTTGCATAGCTTGCGCCTTTTGACAAAGATGTTGAAAAGCCGAGTACAACCTTCGAAGTCGGTGAATATCACCACATGGGTGACGCGCTTTCTGTACGTATCCTGTTTTTGAGCTTTCGTCCCTTCTTGGGTAATCTGATTGTATTTTGGCGACAGTTTACTCCCATCCCTGATGTCAGCATTGAACCAACGGTTCACCATTCCCGCTTCACTCTATCTGGAGTTGTCGACACTATCCAGCAGCAGCCCCCAGAGGCGCCATCTTTCACGTTGAATATTCCGCAATACCTGTCTGTCACTGGCAAAGACGCCCGCCCTGTCCTCCCACTCAGGTGTGTTCTTCCGAAGAGCAACAGATGGAGGGACCCGTTGAGCCTCCTTCCATTTGCAAGGAGTGTCG
>SEOQ01000954.1:0-10318 GCA_004679275.1 Dentipellis fragilis
GAGGGGGCGGAGGACAATTTTGGCAGGCCTGATGGCCTGTTCGAGGAGTGTGCCCGGTTTGTGGTAGAGGAACTCAAAGGTGATGGAAACACCTTGGCGACTTAGATGGTGCAAGTCCGGCGGTATGTAGATATTTTTGAATTGATGGGTACGATCATATTGAATTGATTCTGAAGGAGGGCATGTCCGGGACTATGACTTCGGAACTTCCGAGCGGTATCGCTCTGTAAAAGCACTGCGCGTTGGGCATTCTCAGTATGCGGCGGGCAAGTCGGCCCACATCACGTGTTTGAGAAATATGTGGCAATCATATTGGCCACGCGGATCGCGCTGGTAGATGCGACAAGATTTTATTAGTTCGCCGGAGATGATGAATCTGGGGGGACCTCGATGCTTGCAAAGTGTAAATCATCTCGTTATAAAGTAAGCGCACATCACGAGTTCCTACCAGTGCTCATATAGTGCTTTAGATGCCGATATTGAAAATGCTCGCTTAGTGGATGGCTGTTATGCAGCAAAGGGTTCAATCATCCCATCGCGACAGGACTACAGGCTGACAATGGATGTCGGCGAATATTTATTCAGCGATCAAAGAAGTGCATGACTGAGAGTAGTCATGCCACAGGAACCAAGGCATTTGACCGTGACAAGACTTTGTTCGAAGAGTCTTCACACCGTCTTGAACACTAGTTACACTGGTATGTCTGTGAAAACGATCGTCAGTGCGTATGCGGGGACGTCGGGACTAGGCGACTCAGAGGTGTGTTTCTAGCGGAAGCACGTCTTCACGTGTCATTTCTGACCATACGTTGCAATCCTTCTAAGGCTCTAGTTGCCGATGCGACACGAATACAAACATTAGCTCATAGCTGACTATCCGTGATGGGCATCCGTCATTCCGGTCAGTATACAAAATAAATTATGCGCTGAGGAAGGATTACTTACTGCATGAGTGCACAGGTATGTCGTGAGCCGTCTTAGAGCGCAACAGTTTTACGCGGGGCCATCATGACCCAGAACGAAACGACCAAGGTGAATCAGAGATCGACGGAGCATCCGGGTTATGCGGGAGGAATCCCTCCGGACAGAAAGGTATAAAAGCCCAAGACTTTGCCGTCTTCTCTCCAGAGCTGGCCTCTCCCTTCATTCGCTACCATCCACTTTACCTTTAATCCCCCCTCAATCGCTCACCCGTATATTTCATCATGAAGTCCACAACACTCTTCACGACTGTCCTTTCTCTCCTCCTCTGTGTCTTCGCAGCGGTCGCTGCGCCGGCTGTCAAGAGAGCACCCCCTCCGCTCCCCTCGTTCTTGCAGAATAGCGGCACATTCTACCGTGCGGTCACAGGTCAAGAATTGAAAATTTTGCAGAATGTATATCGGAAGGGCTTCCCACCCGCATCTCACGCCACTCTTGCTGGTGATTTCTCTCCCACGGGAGCTCTTTACGTCTTTAACGTGAGTGTAATTTCTGCATCCTATGGTGTAGGCTAATCTCCTGACAATAAACCCCCTCGTAATAGGACCTCAACGAGGCGCACAAGTGGGGACAGGCATTCACGCTTCCTCAGGACACCCAATATGTCATCGTCCAATTCACTTACACGCCGAACTTCCAACTGAGGAAACAAACGTGAATAGGACCATTATGCCGCCCGAGTAATTGTACTTAATTTACACTCCTGTAGATTTTCGGGTGGATCGCAGCAGTGGGCTAGCGTGCGTCTGCATCTCTAACGAAATCATCCGATTACTGAGTTGTCGTACCGTCTTGTCCAGTTCGTCAACAACAACTACCAACCCCAAAGGACCACGACTCCGAGGTTCGATATGGTCGAAGGTCCTGTCTCCGTCGGAAGTACGTCCTGACCATCACATACCCACCTTTGTCGCTAACCAGCTTCGTGCAGGAGGTGCAACGTTGCAGCCATTCGTCGACCCCGACACCGGGAATCAGCTGTGGCAGGGCGCGTTTATAAGTGCCGCGGCGATGAACACTCTTGTCGTGCAGAATATAGTGGCGTTTCCGGTGAGCAGGGGGTCGAGTGCGAACCGGTTCTGCCCCAGTTGTAACATCCAGTAGAGTTTTGGCTTTGGGACCGTTAGGTGTTTGTACGGACACGAATATCATTGATTGTTGGGGGATTTATCTTTATGACCGGTGCGAGGTGATACGAGTGTACTGCAGTAGGTACCTTGAGTCGACGATCTCCGTGAAGTCTTATTTTCTTTCACGGGAACAAGGGTTTCTGGGTGAGCTCTCGCTCAGCTGCAATATTTGTGTCCTGCTGCAACGCTGACGGCCTTTGGCTCCATTCATCCAAAGGAACTTATGGAGGAATTCAGTGATCGAAACCCTACGTTGCCAGCCCGCGGGTAGATCTAATATGTAAAGCGTGGGATAAACGGACCGAGGCGCCTTCCGAGATTGCCGATACACGCATCTGATACCGACACCAGCTACAGGGACCGTGCGTTACTCTCCTTTCCCTCCCATGTAATAACTACATCACCTTCAAGCAATCTTCCGGAGACGACTCCTTAGAGTATCACCTATCTTCGCCTGGGCGCACGTAGACTGTGCTCAGGAGTGTTTCAGAGCACGCGTATTGCGCTAGTCAATGTCGTACGTGCAGAGTCTAGACTACACCATTTCTTCGAATTTTGATGACAGTCTAACCGTTGATCCATTACCAAGTAATAGTCTATCTGGGGCTATCAAGTCTTACCAGTGCTCACCACTCTATATGTGCCTCAGCGAGAGCGTCTTGTTACAAGACAGGGTGCGGCACGATATCGCGAAGATCCCATCTCGGTCGACAAGTGGACGATGGTCTCCTCAGTAATCCATTACTTCAGGCCCAAAAAAGAGCGCCAGCTGCTAGATCTCCGAAAAACTTGACGGTGTGCAGCGCAGCTCACCTCGTTGTAAAGCGCGCATCACGAATCCCTACCAGTGCTCATTTAAAATTTTAGACGCCAATATCAAAAATCACCTAGTGGATGGACATGACGCAGCAAATGTTTCAGTCATGCCATCGCGACAGAATACAGTGCAGGCTGACAACTGGACGTCAGTGGACGTTGATCCCGCGACCAAAGAAGCACATCACAAGGGGTCATTTAGGAACGAAGACGTTTGACAGTAGTGACATTTGTTGGAAGATCATCCGGATCGCCGCAGAAGCAATATTGACCTCAGGTACACTACTAACCCGTCTTTCGAAACGAACGTCAGCGCAAACGTGAGGACGGTGGGACTAGACGGCCTAGGTGTGTAGCTAGTCTTTGCATGTCTACTCAGCATTTGACCGTTCCTTATGATTGTATCAAGGCTGCAGTTGGCGATGCAAGCTGCTCGCGTCCATCATTCCGGTCGGTATGTAGACACATGCCAAACGAATGCGCGCTGAGGAAGGGTACTTACTGAATCCAAATGCATCAGTGCACAGGTATGGCGCGAGCTACCTTGGCACGACGATTCTACGCTACGCCATCATCAACCAGCGTCAAATGACCAAGACGAATCAGGCGTCAACGATGCACTATCGGATTGGGAGCGATGATTCCTTCCAGATGAAAAGGTATAAAATCCCATGCCATCGTTGGCTTCTCTCCAGAGCTGGCCTCCCCTTCGCTTACTACCACCTAAGCGATCTTTAATTCTCCTTCATTCACTCACCCTTCTATTTCATCATGAAGCCTGCTACACTCTTCACGACTGTCCTCTCCATTCTCCTCTATGTCTTCGCAGCGGCAGCTGCGCCGACTACCTCGAAAGCTCCCCCGCCGCTCCCCTCATTCTTGAAGAAGAGCGGCACGTTCTTCCGTGCAGTCACAGGTGCTGAACTGGCACTTGTGCCGACGGTCTACCAGAAGGGCAAGCCACCCGCAAGTCACGCTACTCTCGCGGGCGATTTCTCTGCCACGGGGGCTCTCTATGTCTTTAATGTGGGTCGAATTTCTGCGACAGTGTAGATGCATTTCCTGATAATACATCTCTTTGTAATAGGACATAAACGAGGCACACAAATGGGGAGAGTCATTCACTCTTCCCAAGGACAATCACTATGTCCTTGTTCAGTTCACATACACGCCGAACACCAAGCTTTCCACGAAATCGTGAGCAGAACTGTCATGACATCTTAGGTGACCGCTAAAGTTACACTCGCGTAGATTTTCGGGTGGAACGGCGGATTGGGCTGCAGTACGTTCTTGTCTCCGCTGTAACTCTTCTAAATACCCAAGCGTTGTACCGTTCCTTCAGTTTGTCACCAGCAACTACGCACCTCAAACGGCCACATCTCCTAAGTTCGACATCGTCGAAGGGCCCATCTCCGTCGGCAGTACGTCCTAGCCATCCCGTACTCGCCTTCATGGCTAACTGTGATTATTTATGCAGGGGGTGCGACATTGCAGCCGTTCGTCGATGCCACCACCGGGGCTCAGCTGTGGCAGGGCGCGTTTGTGAGCACCGCGGGAATGGACACGCTTACCGTGCAGAATGTAGTGACGGTTCCGGTGGCCAAGAAGGGCTCGAGTTCGACGCGGTTCTGCCCGACTTGTAACATACAGTAGGGCTTCGGTCTAGCGATATTTAGATCGAAGTGAATATTACTGATTGTTGGGGAATATTTCCATGAAGGATGCAAGGGTGCATTACAGCGTCGTGACTAGAAGCTCCGCATCGGTGAGAAAAGTCATATAATACGCTTCAGCATTTCTTTTGTGTCTGCCGCAATGCTGATAAACCTTGGATGAAAGGAGAAAGACCTGAACGTTCATACTTCAATGCTGTGTCACAGATGGACCAAGTCCGAGCGAAGAAGAACTTATGGAGCAATCCAACGATCGATCGGGACCCTACCTTGCCAGCGTGCGGGTACTCAGTCCTCACCGCCGCCGACCACAATCACGGGTCCATATATTCGAATTTTGGCCAACGAACAGAGCAACTAGATCTGAAACAGGTCAGGGTCGCTCTCGGCTCGCTACGCGTGATTATCGACACATCCGGAAATTGACACATGATCTATCGAAATTTCTGGACTTTCGGCCGGAACTTGGATGTTCTTGGACACGACAACCAATAAGATCCGTGGGAATGAGCACAGCAGCCAATGAGAATTCAGATTGACTCGGGCATCTCGGATACATCCTCGTTTATGTAGTTAAGGATGTAGTTAAGGATACCGTGCGTTGTCGCTACGTCTCTAGTGAGGTGTGAGGTGCCATGGATGGACTGCTTCGAGACTCAGATCACGACGGGCGACAGTGTGACAGTTGGCTGTGGTAACAGTGACGACATGTGACTATTTGGCTACTACAAACACGAATCTCAGCGGCAACTGCAGATTCTTATGCAAAGCGCGCGCTGTACCGGGAAGGAGATGCCCGAGAATTCCAAATTCCACTGACGCCGCTATGCAGAGGTGTGTCCAAGGTGTGTCGATGTAATTTCAATAAATGATGTCTTTGGAGGAGGCTTGTACCTGCGCCATGCTTGCCCAGACTTGCGAGCCGCTTGCGAGCCTGGGGGGAAGTACTTACTGGCAGTGCACTGAGAGTAGCCTCGATCTACTACAGCAAATCGATCGGATCGCTGTTTTCCAATAATCAAAGGGACAGCGGTGTAGAACTAGCCATCGCGACAAACCATTTTCTGATCAAACTTGGTTAGGGGCCAACGGTACATCCTGTCTGGATGTACGATGACCCCTCTGGCTCTGGACGAAACGGTATAAGAGGCGCAAGGTATCGTCGACTATTCTCCAGAGCCGGCCTCTCCTTCATTCCTTTCCATCCCACTTTTTTTCCCCCACGAATTCTCTCACCTTTCGCACCGAATCAATTCATCAGTCATGACGCCTGCAGCCCTCTTCACGACCCTCTTCACCCTTCTCCTCTGCGCCTTCTCGTCGCTGGCGGCGCCGGCGCCCGCAAGGGCGCCCCCTCCGCTTCCGTCATTCTTGAAGAAGGGCGGTTCGTTCTTCCGCGCCGTCACAGGTGCCGAGCTGGCACTTGTGCCGACGGTATACAGGAAGGGCCTGCCTCCCGCAAGCCATGCAACGCTTGCGGGCGACTTCTCTTCCACTGGTGCTCTTTATGTCTTTAATGTGAGTTTTCTCCGTCAACAATTCGCCGTAGAGGCGTCCGCTGATGCTGCTTTGCTCTCCGACAGGACATAAACGAGGCGCACAAATGGGGAGACTCATTGACGCTCCTCCAGGACAACCACTACGTGCTCGTCGAGTTCACGTACACGCCCAACACCCACCTCGTCGCGAAGTCGTAAGCATAATTGTTTTCTACTGGAATCTCGAAAACCCATACTCAATCTTCCCTTTGCTTAGTTTCGCGACTGGTACACCAGAGTGGACTGCAGTACGTCTCTTTCTCTGCGATATCGTCCCTCAGCTCTAAAACATCGCGCCTTTTCCACAGTTTGTCAACGGCAACTACGCTCCCCACGCTCCCGCCACAGGGTTCGACATCGTCGAAGGCCCCGTCTCCGTCGGCAGTACGTATTTYCCCATCTCCCTTCAAATCCCCCGCCGACGYCGTGGCATCGTGCAGGAGCCAGAACGCTGCAGCCGTTCGTGGACGCCGCTAACGGCGGCCAAATGCTCTGGCAGGGCGCGTTCATCAGCACCGCAGCGATGCACACGCTGACGGTCAAGAACGTGGTCACGGTCCCCGTGGCCAAGAAGGGCGCGAGCTCAGCTCGTTTCTGCCCTACCTGTAACATTCAGTAGGGTGTCGGTTCAGGGTTACTTATGACGAGGTGTTTGAAACGATGCGAATAATAATGTTTATTGGGGAATTATTTCTTGGCGGGCGTAAGCTGCGCATGGCGAAGCGATATATTGCATCATCGCGGAGAAATGGCAACGAAGTCCGGTCTCTCAGTTCTCTTGAATCTCGCATCCTTCGGGGAGGAGCATCGTACATGGCGAACATTTCTCTCATGAAGCTTGAAGCGTGAGCTCGGACAGTCGTGTTCAAGCCTTGCTATAGTGTAGCGCGTGTAGCCTTAGATGAAAGGAGAAAGAGACTAGATACTCGGACATAGTCTGAGTCCGCAAGAGGAACATGCCGAAGGGATCAAGCAATCGAGACCCTAACATGCATATGACTAAGATGACGGTGTTCCCATTGACGAGTTCACAGTAGATTCTAGAAGAGAGAATAATTCGTTCGATGCGTATTCGTAGACATAGACGGGTATCTAGCCGGAACTAGGCAATGAAAGGCCCTTGCTGGGCGTCGCGGTTAGAAGCGACACTCTTCCTGCTCTAGACGGCGGTATCTAGATAGAAATGAATAGGAGCATTGAGACGGCTTCGACTTGCGCCTCTTTGAGTCGCTCAGGCTGCCACGCGGCTGCTTGCCCATCCATGCACGGGTGTGCTGCGAGCGACGAGCAGTGAATCCCAGTAGACAGTTCAGAAACCCAAATCTAAATACACGCGTGTGAGATTGAATTCTGAGGAGAATGTGGCAACGCCGTCCACACCTGAAGGTTGTATATTTGATTGAAAACTCCGAGAAGAAGACGCCAAAACTCACCGCTCTCTCCTGAAGCCAGACTGAGGCGGGCAATTCGGCCAGTCTGAATTGAATGCATGAATGGCCCGTGATTGATCCCAAACAAAGTCGCAGGCTGTGCAAAGGCTGGGTGTGAGGAATAGAGACATCCAAATCCAGAGGCATTGATCCAGATCCCGGGATTATCGTCGGAAACGTAACGCAGCGGAAGCGACGGGATTCAGGCCAGCGACTGGATCTCGGACATAGCCTGTTGGGCGATTGAATAGACGATCGCTGTCAAAATCCATAGGAGGCTGGCAACCGCGATTGAAAGACGTGGTCTAGCGATAGCGACAACTGGTGCGCCGATGACGCGCTGCGCCGGGTCCATGCGCGCGAGGCCCATACATGTCGTACCAGCATGCCTTGATGACACTTGCCCCGTGGGGTACCTGATACCGAGCCAAGCCTCGAGAGACGGATATCTCTGGCCGACCATTTCATCTGAAGCAGTTCGGTATGCGATCGAGGCTGGCGAAGTTGTTGCGGAAGACGTACATAAAGTCTGAGTAAAGGCGCTAATATTGACTCACGGCCGGAAGCGGAAGCGCAGGTAGCCCGAGAACGTCAGAATTCAGGCCAGCAGCGGGTACGAAGTGTACACTGCAACGTCCAAGGACTCGCTGCGAGGAAATCCTCCACAGTTGTGCAGGTCGACATGTGGCGTTCATGGCGTCAGTGACGTTGCGTGCCTCTCGGTACCCCACACATAGAGTCATCGAGCCGAACGCGAGGCGGTCTGGAATTGTTGATAAGACCAGGCACCGCCTCGCCCTCCGGGCAATGCTGCGTCAAGGGAATCTGCGTCGAGGATTGGCGCCGTCGGAGGCAGACAGACGGCGCGCGGCGGCGCAGCGGGCCACAGTCGCCGGTGGGCAGCCAAAGTGAGTGCCAGTGGGAACGAGTGCGTGGAACGAGAGTTTCAGGCTGGGAGGCCAGCTAGCATTGCAGCCGCATGTTTCGGAAATGCGGGTGGCACGCGTTTTGGTACGCCTGATGCACTCCATGCCATGAGGAAAGGGGGCCTTGACCTTGCGGGACGGATGGACGGAATGTGCGGCCCAAGAGCATTCTGCTGTATTCAACGGAGGAGAGCAGGGATTGTATGGAGCCAAGAGGTGTGGTGTGAGACCGCGCGGACGAAATATATGAGAATAATTGGAGCGAGGGCACGTGAAGTTGCGTGTGGCTCATAAGGACGCTGGAGCTGGCGACGTCTTTGTTCGCGCATCGTTCGCCGACGACAGTCAAGAAACAAGCGTCAGCGACCGATGGAGCTCGGCGTAGTAAAGCGACAAGGCGGGGGTAAGCAATTCCTTGTTTTTCATGCCGGCAGCGCCAATTGGGACTCCTATCTATAATTGTTTCCGATCGTCCCGGTTTTCCTTTGCACGATCTCGTCCTGCCCATGTCTCTGCCTCCTAATTCCCCTTCCACTTGACCCCTCCTCTTTTTCTTTTTCCCTTCGTTACATCTTGGCGGCAAGTCGCTCAGTTCGTCCGTGCCCTCGACGCCGACCATGTCGTCGAATTCTGTCCCGGCCGGTTCTACGCCGTCCGACTCGCCAGGTGCTTCTTCTACTCCCACTCTTTCGTCTCCCGATCTCACCTCTTTATTGCCTGCGCCCTCGTCTTTTGACCCTGTCGATTCTACTTCCCTCCAAACGCCCTTTTCCTCCATTGGATCCATATCTCCCGACCCCGACCCATCCACCATACGTGAATCACCTTTCTCTTCTTCACTCGATCCGCCTCTTACCTCCTCACTCGATCCAATCACCTCCTCCGTTGATTTGCCATTTTCCTCTATCGAAACCGACTCTATCACTTCGTCATTTGACCTGCCGTCTTCGTCACTTGATCCACCACTCACTTCTGATTTATCGCTTACTTCCGACTTACCCTTGTCTACATTCTCCTCTGACGAATCCTCCTCTACGTCTTTTCTCGGCTCCTCTACTGTATCGCTAGCCGCTTCTTCACCTTCACCTTCACCTTCATCTTCCGATTCATCCTCTTCTGGTCCTCTACCCTCATCCTCGTCTCTCGTCTCTTCATCCTCAACTGACCCGACATCGTCTACCTCTACAGCACCAGTCTCCTCGACCTCAGAGCCTCCCACCAGCAGTTCACCACCACCCACCTCGACCTCTGAAACCTCGTCCACGTCCACGCCCCCGCCCACCAGCTCGACCCCCAGCTCGACCCCCATCTCTACATCCGAACCCTCCACATCCTCTTCGACACCCCCTCCCACATCCTCTACCGATGCTGGCTCTTCGTCCGCTGCACCAATCTCCTCGAGCACGCCGCCCGCCTCTTCCGCGGAACCATCTACACAGCCGTCCGCAGTTGGCACGACCGTCTTTTCGACCGTCATGTACGCTCATCTCTCTCTCTCCCCTTCCCCCTTACTGACATGCCCACGCCTGTTTCTAGCAGCACMAATGCGAACGGGGCAGCCCGAGACCCGCACCGTGCAGTCCACGCAGTTCGTCCCGGGGCCCACCACCACTAGCGCGGCGAGCCACAGTTCCAACACCGGCGCCATCGTCGGCGGTGTCGTCGGCGGTGTCGGCGGCCTCTCGCTGCTGCTACTGCTGCTTTGGTTCCTCCGTCGGCGTGCCCGCCGCGACGACTTCGACGGCAACTTCGACCCGGACCGCGTCGTCCGCCACAACGGCTCCGGCCCGGTCGACCTCGGCGGCGGCGCAGAGATCACCCCAT
>SEOQ01000955.1:0-10296 GCA_004679275.1 Dentipellis fragilis
TTGGAACTCCGCGTCACGGCACGTGATTTTGCGTGTCCCNGGACACGCACTCAATGGGCTCGCCGACACCGCCACCGTGTCCCATCACCACTAAGCGTACTCGGTACTGAGCAGAAGGCATCGAATGGCCGTGTTGAGCCAGAGAGCACGGACGGGGTGCCGTGATGTCGAAAATGAGCTGCCCGAACAGGAGCTCCTGATGGCGGTCGCATGCAGGGTTCTGTTGGAGAATGGGCGTGCCAAATCCGATTTCGAATCATGCATATCGGATCCGGACGCCAAGTTCCAGCAACGTGTGGTGTACGCGTACGCGTACTCAGGAGACGTGCTACCCTGGTACTCGCGTTTTGGGGTCGAGCTCCAGCTACGTACAACTGAAGACCATAGATGGACACCTCGCTGCCGGCAAGAAGTGCACGTAAATGATCCAGCAAGAAGCCTCGTTATCGTGCGTGCGTGGTGTGGGCGATGCAGACCGTGAGTCTGACGTCGCGGCCAGTGCCACGTAGCCAAGCCGCTGCTGCAAACGGGCCAGAGCCGCAAGGTCGGTGCGATTCGGATCGCGTCCGAATAAAAACTGCTGGGGCGCGAGGAGGATCTGCAAGTCTAGGAAGATTTTAATCGACGCACCGAGAATAGCCAAAGGCAATTGCCACGTCCCACCAGCCGAAGATCGATGTTCCTTTGGATGTCTAGCATCTTCCAGAGAAATCGGCCGGGAAACGCTACACACGAAGCAACAATCAGTTGACTTGTTTATGGGCATATTGGTATCAGTGCAACCAACGATACGATGTCAACAAATCTTCCGGTTACTGTAGGTACTCGCTGAGACATGTACAACGATCAGGGATACCGTGACGATGACCGTCATCGTCAACTATGGGCGTCGGGGCAGTTCGGGGACGGCCGAATTTCACGGGCTTTCCCGAGCGACAGGATGAGTGCTGTTAGGCGCTTACACCGACTCGCCTCTCGAACTCTTGCAACGTCTCAGCACTATGTAAATGACAACTCCGAGGATCACAGCCGCATCGCATCCTCTTACTGCATCTTACAAGGGACGACAGTCCCTTCCAAGTCCTGCCGTGCCTGCCGTGCAGACGCACTTGTTCCCAAACAGGACAATGTGCATCCCCCAAAAAGGCAGGTCTTGCAGTTCGCCCATTCTCGCTGGCAGGCTTGAGAAAACTCCGTCTCGGGGCACAAGAGACGCATCGTAAATGATTTGTTTGGGCCTCAGGCACACGGTAAGTCCCCGCTCGTCCCGCTTTCCAAGTGACCATGATGACATCCCGGGGGTGGGCCAGGGGGCAGAGAACAAAGCCTCTCCCATGTTTGGACAAGTGTTTATCCCCTTCACAGCCGAAGCGTTCCTCGCCCGCACTCCCTCTGCGTTACTCCGCCCCCATCTAGCAACACTCCCCTCCCTCGCTACATTCTCGCGTCGCGTCTTAATATAACTACAAGAGCGCAACGATGCACTTGGAATCCCTGCCCAGGCGCTGAGACGCGCGAGAGGCACGCTGTGCTGCGGGCTTCCCAAGCTGGCAGGATGGAGAACAAGGCCGACGCCCACAAGGGTACATCACCCATTTCCCAAATAGCGAACAAGACAGTATAAGACCCGCGCGGGCTGGACACACTGGACCAATTCCTCTTCTACCCCGCGCCCCTTGCCTTGCCTTTGCTTTGCACATAGCGAGCTAGCTCCACTCTTCGGGATCGGACTTGGGATCTCGCTCTCCCGAGCTAGCGCCCTCCCCTACTGTAGCCCCTCGTGCAGTCACCCTTCCTTCGCTTTCTCTTATGGCTTTCACCGTCCGAGGTTTCTTCCCCCTCTCTGTCGCTCTTTTCTTCGCTCTGTCATTCCTTCGTAAGTCACTCTCCCCCCTACCAACGCGTCCCCTGTCCTAACTGTCAATCCCAGTCCTCCCAGCCTCGGCTATCCCCACCGCGAACGTCGCCAGCCCTGTCACAAACTGGGCCCTCCACCGACAGGGCTCGCACATCCCGGTGCTAGCTGGCCACGGTGCTCTAGCCAAGCGAATCTGTTATGGTGACTGTCGAGCCGTGCAGGTCGATGCCGTTCGTCGCTTCACTGCCAGTCCTGACTTGCTTGTAGTAATACCCTTCTTCTTGTGCTTAATCTAGAATGCTACCACTGCCACTGCCTCCACCTCGGCCACGCCGGACATGGTGAATGCCCCTCCGAGCACCGGCGTGCCTGCTGCTGAACCGCCAGATCCGGATCCGGATGCTGGAGGGTTCGGGGGCGGAGCCGTCTGGGGAGGAGGCGGGATCGGATGGTCCTGGCGCTGGTGTTAGTGCTGGCTCTGGTGCGGGTGCTGCGGCATCTGCTGAGCCCGCATCGACTCTGTTGTCCCTCTCCACCCCGTCCTCATCGACACTGCTACCCCCATCTTCGTCTCCGTCCGTGCAACCATCCACATCACTACCATCTGTCTCATACTCATCCTCGGCACCAGAGGAGGCGCAAAATCGGATCGGCGCGAGCACGAGCGGGGCGCGTGCCGAGTCGTCCGTTGCGCTGCTTCCTCTGGTTCTGCTCGTTGCGAGCACGGTGCTCTACGTGCTGTGATCGCGCCTGTCGACCTTTCTTGCACTTTCCCGGTCCCTTGCTCTAATCTTGCGTACTTAATCGTCTCCTAGCTTAGTCCCGTCGCTGTCGATACGTTCTGCTGTCCCGGATCTGGACTGATAGTCTACTTCTGTCTTCCGTGGACCGATTACTCGTTACCTATTACTCCTCGCTCTGCCCATTAGTCGATCACCCTTCCTCTTCTTCCTTCACCCCTTTATACTCCATCTTGCGCCATCCTACATATTATACACTGCACATTCCGCTTAGAACCGCATTGATATCTTTCCCGCCGACAGACTGTGGCTGGTCTACACTCTACACTCTACCTACTACATCTTGGGACTGTAGGTACACATGTAGAACATCTTATATCGCTTCTAAGTACTCGCTTCTAGCCCTAGCATCCCGATGTATCCCTAGCTTCTCTCGTATCTTGTAGAACTGCAACTGCGCGTGCGCAACTGTGCTTACTTTTGAGCGCAAGTCGTGACGGATGCTCAGGCAAGCTCGAGTGTTGTAGAGCGGGGTAATGGCGCATCGTATATTCCAACATGTCTCTAAATCTTACAGTGCTCACTTACAGTTCACTTCGCGCTCCATTCCTTTCGAAGACGTCTCATTCGGGATTCCAGCTTCAAGAGAAAGACCTCCCGGCCCTAGTCGCCTTCGCAGCCTCGCTCTGCGCCTCGTCGCGGAGGTAACGTCCATAAATTGGCTCGAGGTGCTTCCTATCCTGTATCCGTCAACGTACCTTATCAGCCACCCGCCCACACATCCACAAGAATCTCAACGAGCACTCACACTCTGCGTCCTCACGACACTCGGCCTCGTTTCAAGCGCATGCGCATACCGCACCCACCCCTCCCCCACATCCTCCCTCTTGAACCCCCTATGCTCCCTCACCACATAGTCCCTCACGACCCACGGCGCCAGCGCCGTATCAACTAAGCTCCACTCCTGACCCAAGAAATACGGTCCCTCAGCCTTCTCCTTCTCCGCCACCACCGTCTTGAGCGCGGCAATGAGCTCCTGCAGCGCCGCCGCGCGGCGCCTCGGGTTCCTGCGCCTGCAGGAGCCGCTGGTTGGCGGGTACGACGGTCTTGGCGATGTAGTCGATCCAGAGGCGCGCGTGCGGACGTGATTTTGAACGAGCGTAGGGCGAGGCGTCCCTCATACTTGCCGCCGCCGAAGTGGTACGAATCCCGGAACGCGCCAGTGATGTCTTCGACCGTCATTTCGCGTGCCTCGCGATCCGCGACGGTCTGCACGACCTGGTAGAACGCAACCTGCATCTTGCGCGGGAGATCCAGATGCAGGTGTTGCTTGATGAGATATGCGATGCCACCCTTCCCGGATTGCGAGTTGACGCGAATGACTGCCTCGTAGCTGCAGCCAAGCTCGGCGGGGTCGATTGGCAAGTAAGGCATCTCCCAGATCTCCTTCTCGCCATTTTTCCGCGCCAGGGCGTGTCTCTTGGTCTGCTCCTCGAAGCCCTTTTTGATTGCATCCTGGTGCGAACCTGAGAACGCAGTGAAGACCAACTCGCCAGCATACGGATGGCGAGGGTGCACGGGCAGGTCGTTGCATTGTGTGACAACGTCGATGACATGCTGGATATCGCTAAAGTCGAGGTTTGGATGAATGCCCTGGGTGTACTGGTTGAGCGCGAGGTTGACAATGTCGACATTACCCGTGCGCTCGCCGTTGCCGAACAGGCAGCCTTCGACACGATCACCGCCCGCAAGCATTCCAAGCTCAGCAGCAGCGATGCCGCATCCTGCCATGTTATGTGAGTTCAATGAGGTCATATTACAGGCGAGCCGACTTACCTCGGTCATTATGAGGGTGCAGACTGATATAGATTTTCTCTCGCTCGGTGATGTGGGTATGGAAGTACTCGACCTGACGATGAATTAGCAAAAAGATGCGCTAAAGATATTGTGACCGTGCATACCTGGTCTGCGAAATGATTAGGAGGGGCAATTTCCACTGTCGCAGGCAGGTTGAAGATGATCCGCTCCATGGGTTCCGTCCCAGCCTTGCCCCAAGCAGCCTTCACGGCATTGCAGACCTCCACTGCGAACTCGGGCTCCGTCTGGGAGAACGTCTCCGGGCTGAACTCGTACCTGAACTTGGTGCCATGCTTTGCGGTGCATTCTTCCGTCAGCTGACGGACAATTTTGGTGTGTTTCTCAGAGAGCGCGACGGTCTGCTGCTGGTTGTTCTTGAACACAACTTCCCGGAAGAGAGGCGAGGTAGCATTGTACATGTGGATGATGGCTTGCTTGCATCCCGCGACTGAGTCTATTGTCCGCTTGATGAGATCTTCACGCGCTGGGGTAAGGACCTAAGCTCCAGTTGCCTTCAACACTTATAATATTGCAGTTTCGGACAGCGAATACTAACCTGAATCCAAACATCATCGGGTATTGTCTTGTTATCGATTAGACCTCGAACAAAGTTGAAGTCTGTCTCGCTAGCAGCTGGGTAGGCGATCTCGATCTCCTTGAAGCCACACTCGACGAGAAGCTTGAAGAACGTAGTCTTCTGCTCGATGGTCATGGGGTTCGCGAGGGCCTGGTTTCCATCGCGCAGGTCAGTAGACAGCCAGATGGGCGGCTTCGTAAATGTTTTGGTAGGCCATTGGCGGTTGTCGAGTTTCAGAGGGGTGTACGGCTTGTACTTTTGAGAGGGGTCAACGCTAAAGCAAGAGATTAGTAGCTGAACATTTTGCGGGAAAGAAAGATACGTACAGCATACAAGGCATGATGGTCGTAAAGAAAGAGAGCGAATAGGCGGGCGGTTTTATTAGGGGGATCGAGTCAAGAAGTTAGGCGGAATGCTGCCATCGGCGAGTCCGACATGCAGTTTCGGTCTTTCGGGTTTCGGCCCAGAGGTGCCCCCCACAGGCCCCCAGCCCGTGGTTAGGGGCATGCACGTGCCTTTACGAGAGAGTCATCGCGATTCATCGCAGAAGTCAATCAAAGACTCAAAGAGTCAACAAGTACTGCAGCTTGCTCCAAATCCACCATGGCCGGCACCTTGACCGTGTCCGCAAAGGCGTCGCCTTTCCCCTTCGCCGCCGTTGTTACCGCCGCGTACACACAGAATGCCCAGGTGGTCTACGATGAGGCCGCGTTTGGGCTCACTCTCGAACTTGACGGTTCTACAATCACTACCGAATCTGATGCTGTAAATGCCTTGGCGAAAGCCGGAGGCCTTGCTGAGGATAGCGCCAAGGTGTGTACCGATTTTCATAATTTTAGTTGCCATACTTAGGGCAATATAGACACCATCGTACTTTGCTCTTGCGAAATCCCTGGTTTCATCGTCGGCAGTCCCTGACATCCAGGCATCGCTCAACTCGCTCGATGACTACTTGACTTACCGCACGTTCCTCGTCGGCCATGATGTTACCGCGGCAGACTTCATTGTCTGGGGAGCTCTGAGAGGTATGCTCACGCGACTGATCGACCATCGTTTTCCCCTGAACCTCTTATCACCCAGGAAACATCAAGATCGTTGGTTTCCTCAAAAATAACCAGCACCAGCACGTTCTGAGATGGTACAACCACTTGGAATCGCTTGAGTCTACTCAGGCTGCGCTCGCAGGGCTTGCCGAAGCGAAGGCGCACAAGGCCCGGGCAAACCAAAAGACAGCCTCATCCTTTGCCCTTGGTCTCCTGGGTGCAGTCGAGGGTCAAGTCGTCACCCGTTTCCCTCCGGAGCCTAGTGGCTACCTGCACATCGGTCACACGAAGGCAGCGATCCTCAATCAATATTTCGCGAAAATGTACAAGGGCAAACTTTTGATTCGCTTCGATGACACCAACCCATCGAAAGAGAAGGTGAATCACGAAAGACAGCATCTCACATCATTGTCACTGATCTGTCAGTAGACTGAGTTTGAGGATACGATCCTAGAGGATCTTAGTCTTCTCGATATCAAGGGTGACAAAGTGACGCACACGTCGGATTACTTCGACTACCTCTACGACCTCGCTGTGAAGATGATCGAAGCTGGTGATGCCTATGCAGATGACACTGAGCAGGCGCAGGTACGTGTCCTTTCTTGTCCTTTCTTGTCCTTTCTTGTCCTTCTCTATTTCGCTAAATTAATTGCTCGTAGATGCGCGAGGAGCGTGGAAAGGGCATTGCCTCTAAAAACCGTGACGCCCCGGTGGAGGTGAACCTTGCCCATTTCGCGGAGATGAAGAAGGGCACGCCTGAAGGTCTCCGTTGGTGCATACGGGCCAAGATGAGCGTGGACAATCCGAACAAGGCCATGCGCGACCCCGTCATCTACCGTTGCAACCTTTTGCCTCACCATCGCACGGGGTAATTCAGCCCGTTTACGTTCGACCGATCCTTGAATTTAATCCTTCTTTCAGAGACAAGTGGAAAATATACCCCACGTACGACTTCGCCTGCCCTGTGGTCGACTCGCTCGAGGGCGTCACCCACGCACTCCGTACCAATGAGTACCGCGACCGTAACCCTCAATACCAATGGATGATCTCCACTCTCAAGCTGCGGCCCGTGCACATCTGGGACTTCAGCCGTCTCAACTTCATCTACACTCTGCTATCGAAGCGCAAGCTCCATTGGTTTGTCGATCAGGGCCTCGTCACTGGTTGGGATGACCCCCGCTTCCCGACCGTGCGCGGTATCCGCAGGCGAGGCATGACGGTCGAGGCACTCTCACAGTTCATGTTGACGCAAGGCCCCAGCCAAGCTGTTGTCTCGCTTGAGTGGGACTCGATTTGGGCACTCAACAAGAAGATCATCGACCCCATTGCTCCGCGATTTTGGGCGATCGTGAAAGACAAGCAGTACGTTACCATTTTATGTTCGAATCTCATATTCTTACCTACTGCAAAGGGTGCCAGTGACAATCACGGGCGGACCAGCTACCCCCGAGGTTAAGACGCTGCCCAAACACAAGAAGAACCCCGAGGTTGGCGAAAAGAAGACTGTCTATAGCTCTTCGATCCTGGTCGAGCAGGAGGATGCTCTTTCTTTCGAGGATAATGAGGAGGTAAATTACCTCGAACTTGCAGACATGATCCACGACTGAACACACCCTCAGATCACCCTCATGGACTGGGGCAACGCCATCGTCCGGTCCAAGACGCTCGACGCTTCAGGGGCAGTCACAGCCATCACCATGGAGCTGCACCTCGACGGCGACTTCCGCAAGACGAAGAAGAAGATCACCTGGCTCGCGCAGCCCACACCCGAGCACCCGCTCCTGAACGCGACACTCTTCGACTACGACTACATCATCACGAAGAAGAAGCTCGAGGAGAACGACGACGTCAAGGACTTCGTGACGCCCGAGACCGAGTTCCGCGAGGAGGCGTGGGCGGACGCGAACATCCAGGACCTCAAGAAGGGCGACATCATGCAGTTCGAGCGCAAGGGGTACTACATCTTCGACGGACGCGTCGAGTCCGAGGAGGAGGGCACCAAGTACGAGTTCATCCACATCCCCGACGCCGCGCGGCCAGCCTGGCGAGCAAGGCACTGTCGGGCACGTCGACGCCCGCTGAGAAGGAGGGCGGCAAGATCAAGTCGGGCAAGGCGACGCCGGCGAAGTCGGGTGCGCAGACGCCGAAGGTGGGCGGTGGCGATTCGGCATCGGTCTCGAAGATGTACCCGGTGGAGAGGGTGTATGGCGAGGAGGACCCTAGCGTGGAGGGCGCGACGAAGATGTATAAGGTCCCGAGTGTGTATGATGTCTGAGCATTTTGTATCGGTAACTGAGGGGGATGCTGTATCTGAAGAATAACGCTGAATCAATTGTAGCATGCAGCGTATCCAGAGGTCTCAAGAGTTCTTAGTGATGTGTGCAGTGAGAAAACTTACGACCAAGAAATTACGCTCGGGTCACAGCGTTTTGCTCAACTTCTCGCTCAGACAAACTCAAACCATTATGCATCTAGTACTGGTAATGTATTGAAGTAAGTCCATTGATAGATTTACAAAATCCATGTCACCAAAGAAACATCGCCATGTGCTGTTAGGTATATTACACATTGGGGCAGGGTATATCAACGAAAACGAATATCCATCGCAGAACAGTCCTTTGCAAAACAGAATCATAACGCAACAGAATTTACTGCTCGTTATTCAATATTCAGTACTCAGGAGGAGCATAACGGTCATGTCATGAAACATACCTAGAAATGTCTTCCTCATGTGCAGCGCCATCATTCTCATCTCAGGATGGGTTTCGATACGACCCGTCTGACGGGTTTTCGTGGCGCGGCTGTCGATGCGCTTACTCGCCCGAGACCTAAATGTGCTTTCCGGAGGTCCTCGTCGATTCGCCACATTCCCCGAGCGAACGAATCTCGATCGAGGGATCCCCGTTCTTTTGGGTCGCACTCCATCCTGCAACAGAAACATTCAGCAATGTGCCAGAAACTGAGTTGATTCACCATACCATATTGCCCTTAACCTCTCCCTCGGTAGCTTCGACCGCATCCAGAGCAACTTTACAACTTGTCCATCCAACCTGTCATCGCTATCATCGCCCTCACCAGAGCCCGCTACGCTCTCCGCATCGTCAGTGCTAACGTCCGCACCAGTTATCAGATCCACCGACAACCCACGCCACCCATTCTGCCGCCGCTTGCCCTTCACGCTGCTCGGGGGAGACGCGGGAGCTAGATGTTCCCGCCGCTTAGCGCGCACGGCCACGAGTATCTTGTCGAAGAGAGCCTCGTAGCGAACGCGTGCTGCGGGTGGTACGGGTGTCGGCCGGCTCGTGCCTGTGCCCGTCGCTGCGGCAGAGCCGAGACTGATNCCGCTGAATGCATATGCAGAGGGCTTCGGCGTGACGGCGAAGGAGGAACCAAGGCTCGATATCGAGGTGGTCGTCCCATATGATAATATGCTCGCGCGGTCAGATGCCGTTGTGGACGTGGTCGAGGTGAGGGACGTGCGCGCAGACGGTGGCCGGCTTCGAGAGGTGCGCGTTGGGTGCGGAGGCGGAGGGGCGGCGCGCCGAGTCGCGTTTGTATGCGATGAGGACCCGGATGTAGTTGGTGTGAGGATCGGCGAGGAGACTAGGGAAATTGGGGACGAGCTGGTCGAGGAGGGTGCCAGGGATGCTGGAGCCGAGAGCCGTGGTTTCGGTTTCATGGCTGGAGGGCGCTGCGGAAGTTTGGGTGGTTCAGGTTTTGATGTTGTCGTACCTTGCAAGTACTGTGTGATGGACAAGCTGGGTACAAATGAGGATGCGGATACGTTCTCGAAAGACTCGTCGAGGCTGTCGCCGTCTGTCCATTCTTTATCCTTGTCGTCGATAGGAGTCGGTAGGATGTTGAGACTCGATACGGAGGCCGAGCGATCGTGCTCGTTTCCACCATCCGAAGACAGCGAGACTGAGTGGAAGGAGCTTATAGACGATGCCGGCGCATGACCACGTCCGGAGTTCAGGCCAAGCTTAGATAGATTAGGTGGATACGTGTGATCTGCATCGGGTGGCTTCAGCAGCGGCGAGGCGATGTCTTTCTCCTTTCCAGCAGTGGATGGAGTGATTGGCGAGAGAGTAGGAGTAGAGACGGAGCGGAGCGAAGAGTAGGACTGTTTGCGAGGTGGAAGCGGAGGTGCTTTCCCGGATTTGGACTGGATTTGGGGCTGAGGTGAATCGAGATTGATGAGAGGAGCACTGTCATTGATAT
>SEOQ01000956.1:0-10264 GCA_004679275.1 Dentipellis fragilis
GACGTCTGAAGCCTGAGCATCCTGACAAGCTCGGGACAAATAATTGAAAATTGTCTGAAGCGACAATTGAGACGTCCTGACGTCTGACGTCCTGCGAGTCCTGAGAGGTCCTGAGACGTCGCTCTCAGGACGCGTCAGACGATTGCTTGGTTTACTGATGTAAAGACGGGCTGAATATCGCTGCCAGTCGTCAAATTCTTTGTCTCTCAGCTCTCGCCTTGTCTCGCCTTGCGTTACATCTCCTCACCATGGCTCAACTCGCACTGTACGAGATTGCAGTTGACGTCGGCTCACACGGCGTCAGCGCAGCTTTTGGCAGCTTTAGATTTGCCAAGAAACCTTTCCCAGGTCAACAGATCCGAGCCGGAGATGAGTACATGGAGCGTGCACTCAGTCTATCGGAACAATACTACGACCTTTTCGATGACGAAGAGAGGAGGCAAGTTGCAGATGTTTACTCCCAGTACGTTGTCAGAATATACACAATTGGAGTTGATGCTCAGAGCCTAGTAGTGCTAACCGCGTGAAGGCGCAATACCGGATCGTCACAGGCCCTTGGGACATCCTCAGCACGTCACACAGTTACAGGAAAAGCGCAAAGCGTACCTACGATGTCGCCGAAGTATTTCGCTTATATGCATGGTCATTTCACTCGTCGCTAACTAGTTGATTATAATTTAGGAGTTGTCAAGGCTGAAGAGAGCCGGGAAAGCGTTTGCAAAGCGAACCTCTGGCAATCAAGTCACCACCCATCGCACCACTCGTAATGCTGGCGACACAATCACGCTTGAACTCATTTTGAAGCGGGAGAGGCGAGTAGAGGTTTCGTCCACTCGTGAAGGTCAGAGTTGTCGTAACATTGGCGAGCAATATCTGCTCACCGCCTGGCGACTTTGTAGACCCAGAAAATCCTTTCCACTCTAACGCTGATGATGCGGAGATCGTAGCAGTGGCAACAAGCAACGCCCCTGAGCTTACCAGCGCAGTGAGTACCCTTTTCCGCTCAGATCCGCTGTACTCATGACAAACGCACAATTCTAGCTCAGCGGTTGGCAGAGCGACTGAATATCAAGTCCAGAAAGAGTCTCTGTATTATACTATCGCCCCGCTGTTTTCAAGGAACGTTGCCTCCTCTCGACTCGTACCAGGCTCTGAATGCCACTGTATATACCTACCTGCTTTGTGTGATTACGTTGCAGTACTTCAGTGGTAGACCGAATATCGATGATCTATGATTTATTGGAACCAACTTCAGGCGAGAATGGATAATTCGAAAGGCCGACAATGACCGCCTTACTGGAAGCTACACGACGTACAAGCTGTCTCGAGAGGGACACCCATGGGTCGGTAGAGTCGACGGTTTAGTAGAGGCTCTGCACGGAGGAAGGAAACGGGCGGGGTCTTGCGGGAACCACCTTGATGCGGACATCGGGTACCCCTGGGGCTCGAGACAGATCCATCAGGGCGTTTGTAGAGAATATAATCGGACCTCTTATCGATGTCGATGGTATCGTAGCACTGACGTACAATGCCATTAGATCGCTGGTAGCAAGGACTCACCACGTCGCCAAGTGGAACATGAGGCCATCAAGCTCCCTTGCAGAACAAAAGGAATCCTTCACGGAGAGAGATTCTTCTTCCAGTCGCGAAGATGGTCGTAAGGAAGAGGGGCACGGACGTCGTGATTGACGCCCCCTCGTGCGGGATGCATGAAACAGCATCTGCGGAAACGTGGTCTGAGAAGTGGAAAATATGTGCACGCAGTGGGACCGCTCGGACTCACCTTCCGGATTCGGTGTCAGCGGTGCTTGTAATGAACTTCGAGAAAGGGCACGAGGACACGCCTCGCTGGGATCCGGCATCCTCGAGATCCTGTCCTCTGGAATAAGTGTTTCGACGGACGACAATGCTTCGCAGAGCCCGAAAGATACAAAGGCTAGAGAACGTTGAATCTGGAGAATAATGCTAATATGAGCTCGAGGAAATTGTAAATGAACCTATGCTACAATAATCACCTCTCAGTAGGATGCAAAGCCTATCGTATGCAACCGCGTATCGTTTCCAAACCAGTACTCTAGAAGCAAGTTTGACGCGCCCAGAGAGAGTCCAGCCCAATCGCGCTCGGGAGAAAATGCACGAAAATAGTTCCGGATGTCCTGCCATTTCCACGCCGCATCTGTGTGGGGCCCTAGTTCTCCATTATCAGTACATAACAACGCGACGACACCACGCTGGATGCAAGATGCATTATTCGTAAGGGCCATGCTTACCAGGAGCAGAACAATACATAGCTTAGATAGCGGTTCCGATTGTCTCTTCAATAGCTCTGGTGCCGTGACCGAAACATGAGGGGTTCCCGTGACTAATTCCGAATCCCGACCAATTGCAACAGATAGAGCGGCTATCTTTGTCTGAATCGTCAGTTTCCCGCGCCCTTGCCCAAGACGCAACCACGACGGGGTCCGCTTACCTTCAATCCCCCCTCTCGCTATGACAGAGATACACGAAGCTTGCCTGGGGTAGGTGTTGGTAACTCGGTGGGGCCGAGCTACATTGTAATGCGTAGGCGTCTGGTTGCAGATAGCGACGTGGACGCGTGGACCTCTGCCACCGGCGTTCCGGGCCTCCGGCGTGGGATTCAGCCGGTGCCGTTCGGCGCTCGGATTTTGGCGCGCATCGACGTCTCTTACAATCTGTCCTCACATACTTCAACTTCGGCAGGTTCAATTATGTAGTATGACAACACAGAGACAAACTAGACAACAACCATAGCTTTACAACAGCCCGAGAAAATTGGGTACCGACGTGGAGTAAAGGTCCGGAGTCAAGCAATGTCACAGCGCAAACATATAGTGGTTGGAAGATGATGGTAGATGGAAAATGATCGGGAAAGACTACAAACATCATAAAAAAATGTTACGGATCCGGGATAGCAGGCTTGCGCGTGGCAATGAACCGAATGGTCCGGGCGATGTGCGGCGGGTATCGCCATAAGGTCACAATTTTCCACTCCTTCCTTGGAATTGTGCGCGAGCGAAGCTTCCAAGAACGAAGCGACTCTCTGATTTTCGCAAATCGAGTGACCACCTCGTTTATCTCTGGCCGTTTCGAGGGGTCGTCCTGAACCATATCCGCGACGAGGTCTTTCATGAATCCGAAGCCGTAGTATTTCTACAAATTAGATGAGTTATGAGCCATCGTCGAGAAAAGGGAAAAAGTACCTGCATGAACGACTCGCGGATCAGGTTGCCGAGATAGTATATGTCAGTGGCGAAGGGATTGCAGGGCGTATCATATTTATCCTCCTGGTTCTCTGGCACTGTCTTATCGACACCGTGGACTGGCAGGACCAAAGGTGGCCAGGAAGAAGTAGATCCTGGCTTAAAGTGCTGAGACAGGCCGTAGTCGACATAATAATACTTCACCGGACGTTCCGTGCGAGTAAAATGTTTGGCCTTTCCCTTCCAGTCTCTTCGCATGTCCAACTTGACGGGATGCCATGGCTTGGGATACATAGGCGTCGCATCCATCATGATGTTAGAACCGCAGCAATCCCTGATAAATTGTTAGAAGAAATATGAGGGTGAGTCGTGGATGTCGCACCGATGAGCAACCTTGTGTTCGTGCAAGAACTGAAGTCCCTGTCATTCTCCTATCAGAAGATGCAAGGCGATGTGAGCATCGACCTGACGCACCTCGAATAACTGCGTGAAGAACGCGACTGCCTCGCCAAATGTCGCGAAGACAGGGTTGTCGAATGGTCTCAGAGATTTCATCACCATCATATAGACCTGCTCCTCGTCAGGTAGTTTAAATACTTCTAGAGCTTGCGCACAGCGATTGTGTGGATCTGAAGCCAAAGGTTCGGAAGAAAGATACTGGTTGATTGTGATTTCTTCCATAGTAGCTCGGCCGCGAACTAAATCAAGCATCTTGAGCGTCACATAAGCGCCGTCCGAGTCCCGTGTTGCATCCATAATCACGGGTCTCTGCAAGCAGGTCATTAACGTGTTATGCGCGATCACTGAGGCCACGTACCAAAGTTCGCTGCCCTTCCTCGTACTTGTCGTAAGGTCGTCCTGTCCCTTGCCACGGAGGCGTCCACTTCGGGTGAAATCGAGAGCGTAGTTTGTATCCGAGCTGCAAGAATAAATCATAGTGGTCCCGCCACCATATCTCGCTGTACCCAACTATTCCAGGGTCCTTGGCAAATCGGCGCTGTTCCTCTGTACGGGGCCCAAAGACACGTTCGCGTCTAGCCTCCATACTTTCCATCTCGGCTGTGGAAGTAACGTTCTCAGAGAAATGTGGAGGTTACAGTGTAGAAGAGCTTACCGTCGTTTGCGGACATGGTTTCCAGTTGAAGCACGGATACGGAACAAAGACAATAGAGCTCAAGCGCTCAAACAATAGAAGTCCGTGGCAAACTCCGAGGCAATTCGGACCGGTATTCAGCTTTCGCAACACGCTAGGAAATGAAGATACAACACTTTTCCGAGAAATAAGCTGAACGACGTGACGGTCAAGCAACATTGTAAAGCGGAAGTATGTGGTTGAAGACAGACCTTGGCTGGCGACGTGGCCGTGTGGACCTCTGCCACCGCTGTTCCGGGCCTCCGGCGAGGGCTGCAGCCGGCGCCGTCCGGCCCTCGGGCTTTGGCGCGCATCGCGGGCAATCGCCATTCACCACCTGTCCTCGAACGTCGACCACAACTCTCCTCAGCTGCCTCCCTAGCCTCGAACGTGGAAGATTCTCACAAGGATGTGTAGTAGTAAGATTGACGTAGCTTTTGCTTGTGGTATGGCCAATCATGCTCTCGACAACTCAAGCACTCGAGGCTGAGACAATCTGATTTGATCACTATCCTTCTCCCCTCGACCACACAGCAAGAGATTGGCTCAATAGACACGGACAGGATACATGTCTATCCCTGCGGTTGACAAGCGAACATACGGTGGCAGATACTGAGATTCGGTCAGTCACAGTGAATCTTGTCGTCCGAAGAAATTTTCATCCAGGCTGAAAGGCCGAAACATCTTCTGCGTCCCACTCCTGGAGATCATCCCAGGTGTCTCTCTACCTTTCACACTCATGCCTCGCAACTTACTTAGTACGCCGACCGACGAGCACGAGGAGTTCTTTTCGACAGTGGTTCGCTCACCACTCCCCACTTCCGCTTCGACGGCTGCAGTACCTCCGCGCTCTCTCCCTCGTCGTCGCCGCTCTTTTAGGTCGCATACCAAACCTGCCGGAAGGACTTTACGTGCCGATGGGCAACAATCGACGCAGTTTACCGCTCTGCAGCACCTGTTCGGTCCCTCGCACAGCCTCACTCAACGGGGCGTATTTCTTGCTATCGCACCACCCGTACTTTTCGTCGTCGTCATCATCGCCGTTCTACTTGCTCTACGCACTCACGTCACAGTGCCCCCATCGATTCCGCCCGTTCTGGCAGAAATGCGCGACGTTCACATCAAAGTGGAGACGGACAGCGTTATAGGCACGGCGCTTCTCTGGGCTCAGGATACTTGGCGGCGCTGGGCTGTGACCGACGGGGAAGTGAGTCTGCGAAGGGCAGTCGGGTCGATTGCGAGTCTATGTGCGGCCATCTTGATCCTGCTGAGAACGGTCATCTGGTTCGTGGCTTTGCTCATTGGAGATGGCTTGTGACCTGCCGGAGGAGGCGCGCATGCTGGTGAAGACGGAAGGCGCTCGTGAAGAGGTGGTCGATGAAACGAAGTTGTTATCTGGCATGTTTTTATGATACGGTGGGGTTGCACGTTGTTGAAGGATCTTGATGATTTTGCCTACCACTCCTTGATGTTGATTTTTATTTCTGAAACCGATTCTTTGTATTCTATCATCTTGTCCAACGAAATTGTTTGATCAAATATTACGATATTCGAATCACGTAAGCGTTATTTTTCCTTTGATCAATCGGCACAGCCACCCCTCGAGCGCCTCACTCGAGTCTCGAGTTCGCCGTAACTTGAACTGCGACGTCCACTATCATGCCTTATCCCATGGCCCAGTACGAGCCCACTGAAACTATTCTCGGGAAGCGTAAAGCCTGCGAGGACCTCATTCTCCATCTTTCGGCAACTTCAGACGCCTCAGAAACAGACCATGATTACCCGGCGCCGAAACGTGCGGGCTCCTCCAAGCTGCCTATCATCGTGAACGGCAAAATCGTCGAGAATACGAAGAAGCGCTATCATTGCACCTTTTCAGGCTGTCAGAAGGCGTATAGCAAACCATCTCGTCTAGAAGAGCATGAGCGGTCGCATACGGGCGAGGTGCGTATTCAGCCAGTCTGGGTTTACCTTCGAAGCCTAATGAGATACACGACAGCGCCCGTATGTCTGCGCGACGTGCTCGAAGTCCTATCTCCGCGAAACCCATCTCCAGGCGCATGTCCGGTCCCATCTTCCCCAGTCTGAGCGCCCCTTCGCGTGCGACGAGCCCGACTGCAATAAACGCTTCTGGACGGCGCAGCATCTTAAAGCGCATGAGGATGTCATACACAGAGGCGAGAAACCATTTAAGGCGAGCATTGCCGGCTTCGTTCCAACGTGCGACCATGACTGACACCCTATGAAGTGTACTTCTTGTTCCGCCGCCTTTCTCAAGCACCATCAGCTACGAGCACATGCGGCTACAGAACATGCACCTCCTGGAACTAAACCATACCAATGCGAGCACGAGGGGTGCACGAAGTCATTCTCAACGAATCAGAAACTACGAACACACGCCAAAGTTCATAACGGTGAGTGTTATGACGCTGCTTTCAAACCCCAATGCTGATCGTGTATTGCTTAGAAACTCGGTACACTTGCTCGCACGACTCATGCCACTCTGCACCATCGACTAGCTCCGCGCAGACCTTCTATCCTACTTGGACGGCCCTCCAGCACCACGTCCGGACCGCTCATCTACCGACCTGTTCTCACGCATCCTGTAACGGCAAAGTCTTCACAACGCAAAAAGGCTTGCGCGCACACATGAAAATACACGATCAGCGAGACGCGGAAGATGCGATTCACGTCGAAGAGGCGAGCTCGGATGAAGATGAACCACCGCAAAAGCGCAGGCGTGGAGGAGAGTTTGGGAGGGACTGGAAGTGTGAAGAGGACGGTTGCGAGAAGGATTTCAAATCCGTGCGTCCCTGTTTTCTTCAGCCGATCCTACTCCTCTGACGTTTCCATGCAGAAAAAGGCTCTCGTGGCGCACCACAATATCACCCACCTCGGCCGGCGGGACTTCGTGTGCCCGCACGAGGAGTGCAAGCGRGCGTTCGGGTACAAGCATCTGTTACAACGTCACCTTTCTCGTCTGCATCGCAAGCTCAGCGGGTCGTCCAGTGGCGAAGAAGATGATGCTGGCGATGCGGACGCGAGCGGCGTTGATGGCGAGGCGGTGCCTCCCAGAACGCTCAGGAAAGACTCTACGAATGCGGACGCGGACGTGGGCGCTAATATTGATGCGATCACTGGGAAAGGGTACGAAGTACGGGCTGCGTCTGCTCGCCTACTGCAGTGCCCATACCCTGCCATGCACGGGCTCGAGCATGCACTTGAGCAGCTGGCGGTCGACTCGGACGAAGACGAGGAGATGATGATCACCATCCGTGGGGGTCGCAAGCCTTGCGAGTATGTGTTCAACCGGGCGTACGACCTTAGGAGGCATTTACAGGCTGTGCATCGGGTCGTGCTAGCTAAGGAGGAGTTGGACAAGTGGGCGAGAGGTGTGAGGGGTYGGGTGGCCATCTAGTTGAGCATTGCTGTTTGGGATCGGTTGTTTCATCTATTACTTCACTATTGCCTCAATAACTAATGCGATCGTGTCTACTTGGACAAGATGCAGGGTCAACAGAAAAGTCAACTCGTCATCCATTTCCCCGTGTTTATGTCGCCCTTCTAGCATCAGCATGCGCACGGAAGCCGTGTACGCTAACGTCATTCTGTCATATCGAGGATAAAGTCGAGAAGGGGATGATACCCTTATCTCCAGCCCCGGCTGTCAGCATGAAATCTGTAGACTTGAAAGTCATCTTTCTCACTGCAAGGTCATTCGGGAGTCTATCTCATCGTCGACGTTCGAGGTTATGTCGCGGTGGCGGGAACCCGCGCCAGGTTCCGAGGGCCGGCACCGGCTGAATCCCGCGCCGGAAGCCCGGAACGCCGACGTGTCCCACCTAGGCGCCGCCAACCAAGTTCTGTCATCGACACAGATACCTTTGCACTACAATGTAGACTGGCCATGCCAATTCTCGCCTCGCCTCAGGCAAGTATCATATACTTACTCAGAAGAGATAGAAGGAGGTGAAGATCACGCCGTTTCTGCCATGACAGCTTGGGCGCATGCACGCGAAGCCGATTGAGCCGATAGCCGCTCTATCTGTCAGTTGGATCCGCTCGACGAGGGCTCTTTAATTTCCGGATATGATATCAGTAGTGCCGCTGATAAGACAATTGAAGTTGTCATTCAAGGTATGCCTTGTTCTGCTTCCGGTAAGTATGGTCTCCGCAGAATAGTCGTTGTTACGGGCTGACGGTAAACCGGGGCCGCATAGGGTCGAAGTGTGCCGAAGCTACTTCCGTCTGCCTGATCGGAAGATTGGTCATGCTGGGCTGTCTCTATCCAAGAATGCCCGACGGCTGCACGCTGATGAAGCAATCAGGTAGAGATCTGTGTCTCGTGTGCATGTAGTGGGGCTTCTTATTCTCATCTCGTAAATTGCTGGCCTGCTGGCACTGGCACGCAGCGTGAGTCCAGATCGCCCTCCTGCGTATGCTCAATTTCCGCATCTGACCTACGTGCCCGTCGAAGTTGTTCCATTCCAGATGCGACATGTCACTTTCCCTAACGACGGTCCCTGCGATACCCAACCAAGAGACCATGCGCGAAGGACTGCCCTTATTCTACAATTGGGCTTTGTGGTTTCCGTCGCGCGATGCCATAGGGTGAGGCACCGCGTCAAGAGATCTGACGGCATTGTACGTCAGAGCTGAGATATCATCGAGATCGCTCAGGGATACTGTACTCTATCGAGGTTCTTACTTCCATCTCTGATGGATCCAGGTCGAGTTTCAGGAGTATTCAATGTCAATGTCAAGTTCTGGCAATCATGACAGCACGAATTGTGCGATGAATCGACTGCACCGCCTGGACGGATCAAAGGCAGGCGAGGCAGCTTGTTCTCCCCACTCTGATCTCAGGTCTCATCGGACCCAGTTAAACTCGATGCGGAGGTAAGATACAATATGTGATACATGCTACAATCTACCACTGAAAGGCCGCGATTCGGTGCAGAGGTATATACAATGGCAATGCAAGAAGTCCAGTGCAGATAATCAGTCACAGACAAATACAATTATTCGATACGATGTCGCAGCGCGACGAGGACTCCCCCCAGTGTTCACATCCCTCGCACCCAGCCAAGCTAGCAGTTCGAGTTCGTCACAAAAATCAGGGATTTGAGGGCAATGAAGGACTGACCATGCCTGTAAGATGGTCCCAAGCGCCCTCGGCGGCGGCCATCACGTACCCAGAGTCATAGGACGAAGGAATCTCGCGCACTGCAGGACATGTAAGTCTCCTCATGTACACAGCATTTATTCAATTATATAGCAGTGACGATCGCACCTTCGGAGGATTCTATGGCTCCAACGATGTTTTCATGAAGCTCCTGCTTTAAAGACTCTTCGAGAGCATTGTCGTGAATACTCATTTTCTCTTTACACGACAGGTATGAGAAGGTCGCTGTTTATTTCGAGTTTGAATTTACTCACCAGCCACGTCGACAGTAGCCTCAGCGACCTGCTGCGCGAAAGCCAACTCCTCTCGTCTTGTCTTCGAAACATCCTAGAGACAGCCATGTCACTCGAGAACTGAAATATGGCATTCAGACCATTTTCGTTCATACCTTGGCCAATTTGTATGCATCCTTAGCCTTTCGTTTGTATTTACGCGACGCATTGAAGATGCAGACACCCTTGTTCTCTGGCTTCAACCGGCGAGCACTATATTATAATGGTAAGTGTATGCACCCGCGATTTTCCCAATAAGAAGGCGACGTACATCAGTAAAAGTGGCAGTCCCTGAAGGTCCTGACGGTCCTGAAGGATTCTTTCAGGACCGTCAGGACCTGCAGGACTCTCAGGTCGACAGACTTCGAACAATTATAATTTTCTAAACCTGAAGTATGTACAAAAACGAGCATAGTACTACGTAAATAATACGATCTCGACTCCCGCCAACGAA
>SEOQ01000958.1:0-10185 GCA_004679275.1 Dentipellis fragilis
GGTCATTTACCCCTATGTTACATGGCACAAAAATCGCACTGTAAATTGATTATGTATTCCCTATTTCCCCCAACTACACATATTGTATACATTGTTGACGGCCTCGCAATGTTCGGCCTATGTTCCCGGTCGAAAATCGACTCGTTCCCCCGGTGTTTGGGAGCGGCCCATCAATTAGTAAACAGCGTAGTCTCGTCGAACCAAGGACTCTAGTTCTCAAGATCCCACACTCTACCTGTTTCATCATACACATATAGAAGATGTTGACCATCTGTCGCAAATACGAACCCTTCGTCAGGCACGCATCTGCATACACCTGCACTCACTCCCAAGGATTTCGAGCCAAAGCGTTAATGGTTGACCTGCGGAATGTGTATACACATGTCAAAATCGTCACCCTGAATTGATAACAATATTCGAGAACAACGTACCGGGAAAACACAGTGCTGAAGGTCAAGGATCCCGCTTGTATCGCAACTCAGAGATGATCAGCACAAGGTCGGATCGTTCGAGACACCGTATACAATATCCATAACGGAAATGAATGAGAAGCTCAGGATCTCTCAGAGTTCTATTTTTACAGGCAGCTACGTTACGAAGCGCCACGACTAGGGGCAATTCAGTGCTTCGACTCTATTAAACAGGTGACGCACGTGGGATTTTGCGATTTCAATGTGGGGCCGATGCTCACCTTCTTCGTAGTCCCAGATTATTCAAAGGATTGAAATGCGTATCTACGAGAGATAGGAAGGCGGCCTGATGAAAAAATGTCGCAACACATTTTGAGCAACGGCTCGATGTCGATAGGCTGCGTGCCGGACTAATATATGAAACACTACCAGTAGCCTATTCGCCGATGGTGAAAGGTTCCATTTCGACGAAGTCTAGCGAGATCCTTGATACGTGTCAGATCAAAGATAGGATCTCGTGAGCACAGATACAACGCACAGGCATTAGTATTCGTTGGACACAGAGGTCCGAAAAAGAGCATGGGCTCCGACTGACCCACTGGTTGTTGATACGTGATTGACCTCGGTAGACCTGCCGTTGGATAAGACAAGAAAAGTCCATTGCGGGGAGGGGCGGTGACAACGGCCTAGTAAGCGAGCTGGCTCGCAGAACCAACATCAAACGAAGCGACAGCAAGATCGAGAACAGTGCCGAGGTCTCCGATACCGAGGAATTCAGAGTAAAATAGCATATGTAATCGCATATAGAATACGATAGACGCTAGAGGCAAGAAGAGGATCGTCTCCGAAAGCTTTTTCTGAAGGAATTCAGAAGCGGGTTGGTAAGCTGTGGCCTTTCTTGTGAAGTTTGGGATACGGAGACCATAAGCTTGAGAAGTTGAGTCAGTGGCGGGTGCTATAGGACATCGTCGCATTCTGCCGTATCCGAAATTATCGGATGCCATGGACATGGAAGTAAAAGCCTGTGTGAGGGATCCGGTCGTAAGTCGCACGTTCCATGCACTAAGGCGAGTGTTCCGCGCACCCTGTTTCATCGATTTTAGTGCTAGGCTTGGATTTCGCAGAGAAGGTCATTCACGGGCGAAAAGAATTATGCCATGGATAAAGACTGCGAAAGGTATTTGATCAGGGATTGTCGAAGATAGCGGGTTTCGCGGAATGAGAAACAGGGCCGTTCTCCTTGAAATGTCAAGGGTGAGGCAACTTGGCAACGCGAGGAACACTTTAATTTTGTGACAAGCACGTACATGTGTATCCGAGTAATCCATCCACAGCTACGCCAGCATCTCTTCTGCGTCCGTCCATAGATCATGTTGCCCCCATGTATTTGCGATGATGGAGATGATAATCCAGCATGAGGTGTCGTCCATCTCGTTGGTAGGACCCCTTGTTTCGGTGTCCTCTACGACTACGGCCGCGTCGTTTCGCGAGGGACTACCACTCCTCTCCCTTCCCTGCCTCAGCTTCAATAACCTGATGCATGAACGAGCAAGTGCACGGAGAGTGCTCATTTCGTCCGCAGAGCAAAATTCGTCCACACGGGAGAGTAGAGAGAACATCCAACGAGCGTGCGCTTGAGTCGGCATATATTTGGACGTCACCGGAGATGGACGCCGAGCTTCAGATATTTCCAGGTGCAGGATCATCCAGTATGTGAAATACATGAGAAGATGCAAGGCTAAACGCTACATGATACGGGTCAATCCATGAAAAGGTTAATATTGTATTGAGAACTTACATGATCAATCGACCGAATCAGCTTTGGCGTTGGTTCTCGTGCAACTTGCGGGGATGGAACTGCACTGCTGGTTGGCATGGAACTAGCAGTATCTTTCACAACTGATGATGCAGACGACGCGGGTTGCGGCGCTTCAGGCGCATATACAACGTAATCCGCTGGATTGTCGCGCCTTCCCCAAGCATTGGTGCTATAACCTTGCTCGACCTCGACCTCGTACTCCTGTTCCGCTTCTTGTTCCGTCTCCCTTTCCTGGGCCGGAATTTCCTGGTGAACAGGCACCCACCCTTCAGCGCTAATATCTCGCTGATTCCTCCGGCCACCCTTCTGTTTTTTCGGCGCTCGAGGAGTATCCCAAACAGAGGGAGGTGCACCTTCCAGAAACGACCACCATGCCTCTCTGTCCTTCTTTTCAGGAAACAGCTTCTGCCCTCTCCCACCACTGTCGGGACGCTGCACAACAGTGGTCGGTTGCATGATGTTCTAAGATAGAAAGAGCATCGCATTAGCGAAGGAAGAGAGGCGCGCCGAGAATGACGAACCTTCTGGAAATTCTTGAAACGGCGGGATAACGTTTCTCTCCATTCTCGGGCAGGGAGAAAGGGCGCCGCTTTGGGCACAGGCAGTGAAGCCGGCGCTTCTTTGGGGACGCCATCTGGAATCTCATAGGGGTTGGGAACGCGTGTAAATTCAGGTAGTTTTCGATTCTCTCTCCTATGAGGAGTCGTATTAGTTTGTAAACGAAATGAGAATAATTGTATTGTCGCACCTGACAGTGAATAAGTATTGCAAACCATCTTGAGGCTCACCGTCAAAGTCCCCAGGCAAGTTGGCTACGGGAAGGATCTGGCGCAGACCATACGAAGGCGAATCGTCCTCGTCGCTAGTCGGTTCCTTTCGTTTAACCCCCTGAGACATATGTACGCGTTGTGTGGTCTTCTCTGGTGCTTTGAGGGTTGGTAGCGAGACAAACTGAAGGTATGTCTGTGATACTCTGTATCTGACGTGTCGATGGCAAGTAGCTTGAGATACCTATTGACAATCAAACGCCAGCCGATGCCAGCTACGAGCGAGTCGCTGCCGTGGAGGTTAGGTCAGAAGGATGAATGCAAGTGAAGTGTGCCGCTTTGAACTAAGACGTCTGCTAAGAACTTGAAAACGTTACCCCTACTGGACGCCGGCGCGGCAACCCTCACGCGGCCCGGGGAGACCCATGATGTGGGGTCTCGTGATCCAAAGATAGAGACATGTGACCACAACGCGCTCGCGAACCAGGCTGTCGCGGTGTCGGAGCACGCGGAGTGTGACGGGCCTTGAAGTCTCAAATAATTTATAGCGCAAACACCCTCATATACAAAGGGACCATATATATATTCATGTCCTGTGATGTCCTGACGGGGATCTCTCTCTAATCCTCAGGCTGCTCTGACGAATGATCCTAAGTGTAGAGAAGATGTTAGCATGCCAACAGATGCCTACATTCATGATACAAGTAAGCGAGTCACAATAAGACATAGACTGGACTCGAGGGTAGCGTACATATGACGATGAAGATAAAACAGTGAAACGGGCAGGACAAGGAAAAATGGAGATGTTTAGAGCTCGGCACCCAGCGGGTTGTAGATATGGGCTGACGGCGGCCAGGAGTTCAGGACCGACGTTCCGACGTCGGGACGGAAGTCGTGAGTCAGGCCATTCCCGAACACATGGGGTCTAATCAATGCGGTTACGAACGACGACAATGTTTCAGAACGAGGCTCCGGCGAGGACGATGTGCGTGAGGATGACGATAGCTGAGGTGGAGAAGATAACTCGGATGAGGAAGAAGTCTGGGCCCAGGGAGCCGAGGGTCCATTGGCGGTTTCTGGAGGCATATTTGCAAGGTGCGCCTGATAGCATTGTCTTTCGTGCCTAGTCACGCTTTCATGGCGACTGTAGCTGTAGAATGCCACAAATGAGTATTCTGTCCATCTCGCGTGAAGGATAACAGCTCACATATGCGATGTAGGGCCGCAATAGCGGCACTGATTGCCACTCCCACGTCTGACATGGTCTTTGATTCCGGGAAGGAGCGGTTCCAGAGCACAGAGGTGCTTGGAGCTGGAGAAATGCTTTTTCAAAGCGCCATTTCCAGACGTAATCTTGCGACAACACTCGAGAACCTGATGGTGCTGCAAATATGCGTGAGAGTTGATTCCAAAAGCAGTGGCCCGCACGTACCGCTGTAGGAGAGTATAGTGCAATCTTCGGCACCTTCGCGGGACGCGCCTGCGCATCCTCGTCCTGTTCGTCTCCTGTCGCCTCTACTGTCGAGNCTTGGTGAGCGGGGGCGCTTCGTCCCAGCCGCCGTGGCAGCAAAAACTTGGAGAGGTTCGTAGACATTTTGTGGGGGAATGTGGACACCATGCTGGCGAGGAGCCACTTGCAACGGTACTGGCACTTGGTCAGCCAGGTGCCCACCCATAGGGTACTGAGCAATCTGCTGCGGTACCACCACCGACGGGGGGCCAACGTAGGAGCACTGCATCTGCTGGTGCAAGGTGCTAAGACGAGGGTCGTAGGGCTGGTATGCGGGCGCGGGCGCTGCGTCATCTGTGGTCTCGTGAAGAGACTGGGGTGGGTTGTAGCGTTGAAACGCAGGTTCGGTGAAGAGGTTCGCTGCGTGGTTTGTGACCTGGTAAGGAGGCTGGGGCGGGAAGAATAGGTAGTCGGGATGGTCATCGTAAACGGGGGTATCAGCGTGACCGGGGAGGTACGGAGGATATTCAAATGTGGTGGGGGGCAGAAAGCTAAGTGCAGGAGCCATATTAGAATGCGTAAGCGATGGTGGGGATGTCTCGCAAAAGGAGCGCAGCTGAAGGGCCGGGTTGCCGATGAAGGTGGGTGAGTGTAAGGCGGGGGATGGGCAGGCCGATTATATACGCTTGCGGTATGCGTCTGGCTCCACCGCGAACAAACTAAGTCGGATAGTCAAACTCGAACTCAGCCGGCGGAGATGAAATTATCTGTGATTATAGGGAATGGTGAAGCTCTGGTACGTGGGAAAGGGCGAGATGAGGAACAATGGCCGGCGGTCGTGTGAGCACAGCCCGAGTACTTCTCAGCCCGTATTGTCGTGGTTTCCTTATCCGTATCAATGAATGAGCTCTGTATAATTCAACAGAAGAATGCGCACGAAGCAACGTGATACTCACCGTCCACAAGAACGCGCGGATGACGACGATCGCCCTTGTCCACACATTCTCGCCCCTTGGGGCGGCAACCCGACGCAAGGGTTATGTGTACTGTCACAGCTAGAATCATTGTCCTCTGTTGGTTTCGCCTTAGCAGCGTAAGGGGAGGCTTTATCCAGTACCCGCTACTACCTGTTACGACCACAGGTGTTGACGCAGCGAACGGACCCCATTTCAGCAAAACGCGCCGTACACATGAAATCCCTTCGTCGTCGGTCTGCCACCCGATACTAGTGTTGGTCATTTTGCTGTGATCCTGCTTCAGGGGGTACCCAACGGTCCCGGAGTTCCTGTAGAACAGGCGGTCAAGAGATCAGCAACTTCCGAAGCCAATCGTATGCTGTATCGCCACTGCACCTCGAGGCACACAACAATGAATGCAAACCCCCGCGTTTGGTTCCGTCATGCCACTATCTTTAATGAAATCAGTCATCGGTGCCGTCAAGGAACGCAGACGTACGAGGCGGAGACGATGTGCATACATCTGAATAGGTTCGCTGAAAACGACACAACTCAGGGGCTGGGGGCGGGCCGTTACACCGAGGACATAAGCATCGCTGGGGGAAGACTCAGACTCTTCGAGACGAAAATGAGCGTACGGTGGTGGGGATATAACGATGGGGATGGAGTGCCTACCGGTAAATGCCCTTGCATGAGTATTCACCTACGGCTCAGCGACTTCGTAGAGCTTTCTATCACTATCCTGCGGACTGCACCGTTGATCAGCAGAATTGGCCCTCGTCGTGGTCAAGTCTTTCAGACTCACAATCGAGTTGCAGGGATCCGGTCTTCCTGACGCATCATCTACATTATTATTGCTCGAGGACGGCTGCACCTCAGAGCAAATCATGTCATTTCGAGACAAACTCGTTTGTAAAAAGCTGGCTCCCAATTGATCATATGTCTGCGCCTTGCGTCAATATTCAATGCCATGCCTCCATAACAAATCAAAAGTGCACACCTCCCTCCTTATGTTCCAAGGGCTTCATGTCATCATATTCTCCCATCTGTATCTCAGAGAAATTGTAACTTAGGACCCTATAACATCTGAACTATTCTGTGAGTGCCCGCACCAGGTGTTAGCGACAGAATTGTGTCACGTGTCAGACAGAGCAGGCGAAACGTCAGGTGCAACTCACAATTCTTTCGAAGTATGGCGATAGAATGAGTTTGGAAAGGTTCGGATATGCACTTGCCAGTGGATGAGTTCAGATGCAGCTGGTAACTTGGGGATGTGAGCTCCGACTTCGCTAGAAAACCGTCGTGGTTACGAACGCCCGCATCAGACTTCCCGTCGGCAGATTCCAGTCGTGTCAGCTTCCTTTCAACACTCATATTTGACTGGATACACAACATTCTGGCATTCAGGTTCTTGAGACGATAGCTTGATTACTCTCCATATCGTGCACACATCTGAGCCACGCCATCTTAACCCGAGGGCCATCCCACAAGCTTCAAGCCCCTAGGAAGGCTCTTTCCCACGCAAAGGTCGCCCGAGCCTGATAGGATCGGGGATAACCAAGAATGCTATCGACATATACATAAGATATCTCCTCGCTTCCTGAACGTAGATGTACTCCTTCTCCCATCACCAAGCATGGCTCTCGTTCGCGTACCAGAATATCCCATCAGCCCGCAGAGTCCAGTATCGCATGGTATAGATGTATGCGAGGATACCGAGCGCATACGCGACTTTGATTTCTTCATGTAACGAAACGTAAGCGAAAGCAGCGGATGAGTGAAGGTCCAGGACTTACGCGTCGCGTAATGTCTGTACCAATTGATTTCCCCCCGAAGCTGGGGCATGCCCATAAAATTGCAGAAAATATGTGCGACCAGCGGAGGGAAGACGGACCCTGTACGCAAGAATAGGAACGCGCAGTGGGCCCCAAAAGCTGTGGTATAAGTAAACTGGAAGACTAGTATGCAGGTGAGGATGAGCATATATCTTTAGCGCGAACCAGAGTACAAACGAGTAATTAGCAGGGCATTCTTCAAGGCTTTCCTAGTTCGTCCATTTTCGTTATAGTGCTCCCAGGCGTGATGCAGATGCGCTTCGGTTTCCGGAATATATATGCATGAGGAAACGGCGAAGCGCGTACATGGAAAGGGAACATACCAGAGCCAAACGAGATTGGCGTTAGAAAAATCATCATTGTCCTCGAGGCACCCGCAAGATGATAGACAGCTAAGATGCTCGACCGCCATACCAGCTCCTCGGTGGCTGGACCCTGTATCATATCACCCTGTCAGAACTCGAAAGGAAGAACGGACGGTGGCATACTAACCACTATATAGTTCCTGACTCCTTGCCATGTAAAAACTCTTTCCACGACATCTATTTTGAATGACCAGCGTGGCATGAAAGGCAGCTCACTACCGATGTATCGCACATAAAGTGGGCCCAAGAACAGTGCAGGGGTTACGAGGTATGCCAGAAGAGTGTCTTTGCTGAGAACAAAGCCCAGACGAGGCAATGACGCGTCCCATCCCGACAAGGCACCTGCATGCAACTGCAGTCAACACCTTGACACGTCAAGGAATCAGAGAGCCACGCACCTTTTCTGCTATGTTCAGCACTATCAAGGAATGCACATAGTATAAGCATATAGCCGTGCTAATGGTAACAGACAGAAGACGAGTTCTGATGACGTTCGGGTGGTCTCTCCAGCGCTCATGCAGCGGTCTGTTGCCGTTGACTTGATGAGTCCAAGACGGGCGGGAATACTTGGTGAGGTATAGTGGAGCAACATATCCTAGTGTGAATAAGAAATTGAGAAGATGAGCTCTGCTCAGCGTTAGCGGAGGCTCCTCGAAAAACCAAGGCATGGCCAGATAGTACACGTGCGGGAAGGATGATGGTAGGGGTTGTCGGAGCGAAGCTTCGGGCCTTTATATGAGGTTAGCAGCCTTTATTACAACCCTTTGCATTCACGATGCGTGATCGGGGATTCAGTAAAGCTGCCAGCGTCCAAGAGTCAAAGCGCGTTAAAGAAACGATTGCCAGGAGAGACTTGAAATAAGCGCGCGCCTGATGAAAGACAATTCAGATCCACATGAATGGCGCAGTTGTTTGCTCAGGTTAGGTGCTATAAGGGTCGGAAAAATCGGCGAAGGCGATGCTATATGTATCTCATGAACGTCGGTTCAGACAGAGCAGAATAGAAAGCTGAGACTACAATATTGTCTACAACAGCTTATAAGGGTTACAGGCATGGTCGTACACACGTACAGAAGTCATGTACAAGAAAGAGGTTGGCCGAGAGGATTACATGTCGTGCAGAACCAGATACAGCAACCAGAAATCGGATTCGACGTACCACCATTACCATCGCACAAGTAATGCAGACATGAAAAGCATTCCCGCCAAGCCACCTATGACTCCGACGACCGTCCATCGCGTATAGTCTTTGAACTGTCGGGTAATCGCGCCTATCCCTGTGATCGACACACCGCGGAAGGCATACAATGTGATGCCGGTGATGAATGCTGCGATTGACCACATGAGGAAAACCAGTGGAAGTGACAAAAGCACGCTGCGTCTCTATTAAAGAGTTTGATCAGCGCCCCAGAAGTCGAAGGATGGATGTAGTACGTACCGAGATCGTGATAAGCCCCTCCCCACCCACATATGATGAGCGTTCTATGTCGGCCTTGTACCTGAACAAGGCAACGATTGCCGAGACCATGCTGGATGCGGACAACAAGATAGCGAGGAATCCAGCTACACGGGCAACATCGTCTAACCCCGGGAGAGAGATGAACGTGACCGAAGCACTCAGGACGACAGCAGCCTAACGAGAGGCAAATAAAAACAATTAAACATCTATCATCTAAACCAACACCTACTACTTACAATAAGACATGCACAAGCTCCTATAACGAGCATCGGACCAGCCGAGCTGCGCAGGCCACTCTCCGCGTCCAACCTTTGATGATGGGAGCGTTCCAAGAAAAGGTAAGGGATCCCCAAGCAGATGGCGGAGATGATGAAGTCGGTGACTTTGCGGCGGAACGGAACACGGAGCTCGTTGTGATCACCGTTGCGACCAGAGCGCTGCGTTTGAGGGATATCCGTGAAGCCCTGCCGCCAAGTAGCTGAGAGCAAAGTCAGATATGGCGCATGTAACTCAGCTGACGGAGGACATACTGATACGATGAAAGACCTTTGCAACGATGCGAGTGCGAGTGGCTGCCGCGGTCGGCGCGTGGTTTGCGGGTGCTGATCACCTGTCAGCACGTAGGTCTTTTGAGCCAAGTAAACATAAAGAACCTTCCACTGAACGAAGCAGACCCATTAGCTGCTGGCATTCTTCGTGAGTGAAAGGCGGCGATGCGCCAGTCGCTGAGGGAAGCAAGCGATCTGCAATAGTGGCATTAGCCACCGTGGAGAGTGATATCGAAGTCGGCCGTACCGGTATATGACCATGTCAGGATATCCATTGCCTCCGCAACAGTGCTGGGCGGGAGAGGAGCATGTGCTGGGTGCGATTCCATAAAGGACCAGTAACGAGACTCAGCCCCCAATTCTATAACCCAAGCAGGTCAGCATGTTGCATCCGAACGGAGGTCAAGAACCTACTCTCGTCTTCTGCAAGCAAGCATTCTCCCGACCGCACAGGCGGCTGCTTGAAGGATACCATCCTTGTCACATGGTCCACCCACGCCCTCGCAGGAATGAACTCGTTCCTGGATGCACCTCCATCCCGAAGCCATAGTTCCCAACCATCTGGCGGAGGGATGA
>SEOQ01000959.1:0-10182 GCA_004679275.1 Dentipellis fragilis
TGGCCGAGCCCTTGTCCGCAATTCAGCACCAAAGTCCGAGTCGCAATACCTATAGGTAAGTCGAAACCCTGATATGAACGAAGAGAAAGTAGATGTGAGCGAGATCGATACGAAGGGGGAGGACGTACGCCGCTTTGACGATTTGTATACAACGGTTCTGTACGCGCTTCTTGCCTCAAAATGTACCATTAGACCAAGCGGCAGCGGCAGTGACGCTGCGCGGCGCATTGTACACTTTCCCCCATTCGCCCTAGTCATTGTCCGTATCTGGAATCACCCAGTGGCTGTAACGAAGTCATGGTCATTATGCCGAAGGGCGCTCTATTCACTTGAGAGACTTACGGTCCAAAGAGCTCCTGCGGTGAATCTGGTACCGGCAGCGGAGTCTGCGGTGGCGGCGTTATGTACCTTGTATCCCTGTATGGGTCAGTGAGCCATGATCGCCAGCTGCTCAATCCCCTGTGACCATGTATAAAAGATCAGTTTCATATATTGCGCCACGAACTGGCCGACATACTGTGCGTCGCTCGACCCTTCGCGTTTCACTGGGGTTTCATCTGGCGGACCCATTGGTGGATACCATGGTTGGAATCGATCTGGTCTAGGTTCGAGGCCCCAAACTGCTCGCACCCTTTGAAATACCCTAAGATAATCAATGTTTCAGATTGGAATGTCAGTGCAAACTTGTCAACGCACGCCTCGTCATCTTCTTCCGCTCGTGCGCGGGTAAGAAGTGGATCAGGTTCTGCAGAGGGGCGACTACGCAGCCCGCGTAAGAGAATTAGAATGGACTCAGATAGACAGACGGGAACTGATCGACAAACCCGAGAGATCCGAGATGTGCAACCTGAAAGACAAATGAGGTTGCGTGTCAGAAAGGTATTGTGTTTTCATACCTCTGGCATCGGACCCAAAACTACAGGTTCAGTATCGCGACGACTTTTCTGATGAGTGTGAGCTCTGAAGGCCTTTGACGGGGCCGGTCGTTTAGACGAGGGGCCAGACGGGCGCGAATCTGCCGCCTCCTCAGGCGGGTGAAGAGTTGTCGATGAACTTGAAAATGGAATCGTTTCGGGTAGATGTAGATGATCGTTCGAATTGCGGGGCGTGTTGGTCAGAGTTTCTACAAACCGGGAAGACCAAGGGTCGTCAAATTGACGGCCGAGATCGATCGAGGATGCGAACGTTTCAGTTGCGAGATCGGTTGAGAATAAAGATTCAAGGGGAGCTAGGTGTCTCCCGGCAACTCCGCGATCTCTGTGGGCCTGCATTCGGAGGGAGATTAAACTGCGCATCTGGTTATGACCGGGATTGACTTTAAGATGTAGCACACTATGCCAAATTTGAAGTACGCACCATAAAACCTTGCAAACACGTGTCCAGATCTCTCGAACACTTCTCTGCCTGTTTGATTAGCTCCGCGCGTCTGATAATACGCGATACTTTGTCCCAGAAGGCGGGTTTATGAATGATATATTGCTGCAAAACTTGTCGAATATGCTGTAGCTGGCTATATGAATCCGGGCTACGTTAGCGGGTTGCTAGGACATGAGAAGGATACCTACGTAGCTAGCCTATAGAGATCGTGTTTCAGATCTTTCGGGAGCTCCGATTCGGACTTGAATTTCTTGTGGGTCTCGCGTAAGTCGCGGAGGATAGCCACAACACCATTCAACTTCTCGACGAATTCTAGCCATTTGTCGCCGAGATCGGAGATTTCCTATTCGTAGGCGTGCAATGAGGTGACATCAAGATAAGATGCTGACTCACGTCTTTTATCTCTATGATCCAGAGCACGATCCCTGCAGCAGCCTTGATGTAAGGCACAGAGTCGAACATCTCCGCGACGTCTTTCAATACCGCCAAGGTGCTCCCAGACATGAGATCGGACATCATTGGTGACTCAGCCTGCGGTCTTGTGTCGAAGGTATTGCTGAACAGGCTACTGCCGCGATCGCCCACGGATGAGCCTGGAGCGAATGTCCTAATCAGGCTTCCCAAGGACGGCTTGGCAGTTTTGCCTCGGCGACCTGTTGCGATATCTGGCATGACTTGTGGTGGGAAGCAATGTGCGTGTTGGTGAGTGGGGCCGCAATGCGTCTGAAGTGGGAGGCAGACGCGATTGGGGAGATGGCGAGAGGTGATAAGGCGACTATGTATGTCATTGCCTTCGCCTCGTGCTCAAGCGCGTGCAATAGAAGATCGTCCAAAGTGGAACCAATCGTCTCCGAAGAAGATCCTTGTATGGAAAGTTTTCCGGTGACCTCTGTGTCGATACCGAGATGATAACATAGTTTCCGCAAGTGAAACCTATTCAGGTCAAGCAAACAGGCGCTGAATTGACTAATGGAAGAACTCACCAGCTACATATGCTGTTCCAGTGTTATCTCTGCCGCAGTTGTCCACTATTGGGATCGTTGGCCCGGGGTAAGTCAATCCACGTCTCCGCTAGGCTGCGTCTTTCTTAGAAGAGACGTTGTCTGATAGAAAACCGTCTCTCAAAATAATATCTCATGTACTGAGTTAACATATTACAGCGAGCCTAGCCGTGCGCGGGTTGAAACTTGCTTCGCGTGCCGCAGACCTTCATATGTGCTTCAGGGAGAATCGGCCAATCAACATCCGTCCAAGTTCGATGGTAAAGCGTACGCAAATCAACATCACAACACAGTCACAGAGAGAATCAACCACTCACATGAACCTACTAGGAACACTGGTAGGAAGCCGGACAGTGTAGCACAGTCGACACCCTTAGGCCTGCCAGCGACTCGCTCACATCCGGAGAGCGACGTAGTGGTCCAATTTAGGAAATTATTTGGTTCCAAGGCTGTTGCCAAAACAAGCCGGCGCCTAGTTTCGGGGATTCCCGAAACTGTGGCTCGAAGCATCTTGTTACAGTTCTGCAAGTTCTGAGAAACATATATATGATTTGGCAAAAATACACAAGTCATCCACGACACGAGAAAAGGTACACAAGATATATGACGAGAGATCCAGAATAAGTAAATACGAGAAAGAAAAATATATGAACCGATACATGAAGAGTGCAGACTCGGATACATTGACACGAAGAGATAATAGAAAAAGAATTCAGAGAGAAAAGGAACGAGAAAACGAGAACACAGTCGGAACACAAGGACGTAGAGAGAATCCAGTCAAGTCAGAGCCCAGTCGAGTCGCAGAGGCTTTCGCCGCCATAAGTCGCAGATAGTAAATAGATTGAGGATGCCAGATGAGAGTCCCATAAGCGAGATAGACGAGCGCGAGCTACTGAGGGACGGAGATAGTTGCAAACGTTGATGAACCGCCGGTGTAGAATGACGTCGCCGAAGAGCAAGACGGAAATAGCCTGAGGGTGTCGCTGTCCGCGAGTCCGACGCTGAGTGACTAGTGGTGATGGTGCGCGTCTTCGTATGCGTGCTGCTGGATGTGGTCGCTTGCGACAGGTCTTAAACGGTCATTGTCGCATTTCTGCACCGTCACAACCACCGTCACTCTCGCGCGCGAGTGACGGTGGGTGTGACGATGCGGAAAAGGTGGAGGGGACGCAGAACCGACTATCTGGACGACCTTCAAGGAAGAAGTGCAACACGGGCTGAGCATAGTAGCTAGACGAAGAAAGACGGTCAGATATGCGGAAACACGATGCCAAAAAGAGAGGAAGACCCACAAGGCGGCAGCGGCGATGATAACGCGGGCGGACAGGCGTCATAGAAAACACGACCTAGACTACGGCCCGACGGCTAGGATGCGAACGAGATACAAGCGGATAGATTGAGAAGAGTCGCTACCCATGCAAACTAGAAAGGACGGGGACCAGCGAAGCCGTGCGGATCAGGACCGGGCAGGGGGGCCCGAACAGGCATATGGTGCCTGACAGGAGCACCATAGAAGGGCCCCTGGCGTGGCGGAGGAAAAGAACCAGGAGGAGGAGGGCGCTGTGTGAAGGTCTGAGGAGGAGGGAAGTGATATATAGGCTGGAGGTGAGGTCGTAGAGATGGCTGCGGGAAATGACGATGGGGTGGTGGGCCGGGCTGGAAGGGTGGCTGACGCAAATGAGAGGGTAGCGGACGCGAGTGAGAGGGTGGCGGATGCAAATATGGAGGCGGACAAGGATGATACGAGGGTAGCGGACCAGACTGAGGAGGCGGTGCCCAATGCCGAGGCGGTTGAGGTCGATGCTGGGGCGGAGACTGTCAGTTGGTGGGAAAACGGACGACTGTGCGATAGGTCAATCGAGTGTGCATGGACGTGATTCGACTAGAAGACGCACGTCTTGGTTAGCATCGATGAGGCTGGCGAGCACGACTTGGCCCTTCTCCACTGGCGACCCAGCAAGAGTTGTCGCTGAGATCGCCGTGCGGCGAACGCTGGAAATCTGCCCTGACGTTAGAACCTGTCGCAATTTAACAAACTGAAGAAAGGTAACACACAGGAGGATCGAGCCCTAGAGGGATTTAAGTTAGATGAAATCATTTCAACAAACTAGACAGGTGCAACGTACTCAGTGCCTCATACACCATCGCCAACACCTGAGGGTTCGAGCCCTCCGCAGTCAAGCGCTGAAGCTGCTCTTTCTCCGACTGCCTACTGGGGTCCAAGTAATAGTTCACAACGTGGACGAGCGCCTTCGAGAACAGCGCCGCGGTAGGGACGACCTCCGCGAAGAGGCTCGCCACGAGGCTGTCGAGCGCGCTGTCGCTGTCGCTATCTACCGTCGCGTCGAGTGCGCTCAGGAAGGCATCACTGTGGTCGTTGCCGTCCCAAATCCTGTGGTCGATCGCGTCACGGAGCTTGCCTGCAATCTGTGACAAGTGTAAGCCGGCGTACTACGTGGAAGTATGTAGGCGAGATGTACCTTGCCCCGGTGGAGCTTCGCGAGATGCGAGCGGACACTGTCGAGGATCTCATCGGCAGCCTTGCGGCCGTGTGTGCGCAGAGTCCAGTCGTGGGCGGGTACCTGGTTGAAGTAAACATAGCTTTGGACAGATTAGCGTGTCGTAAATTTGTGATATGGGAGGTCATTTACTCGGAGATATCCTTGAACATAGCCGTCAACTGGTGATCTCTGAATATCCCATGGGGGTTCTCCTCGCTCTTGATCGAGAGACCAACCTACTAAGGAGTCAGGTGGTGTGAAACAAACGTACACAATGGCACCCACAATGTCGTTCGAAAGCCAGTGGACAGGAAGGAGGTTCAAAACGTCCCTGACGATGTCAACGTATTTGGTGCCAGAACCAACCGCCTTGATGGCCTTCGTTGAAATGAGCTTGCTCGTGATGTCCGACATGGACTTCACAGCCCGGTCAATCTGCGACTCGGCGAACAGCAATTTCTCGACCTGCAAAGACACATGCATGAGCCTCCACCTTGCGCTTTGCATGTGGATCAAGCAACTGTTCTCACCAACGCAGGGTTGATCGTGATGCCCCTGATCAACACAGAGATTCTCGCATCAGCATTGTTCGTGAATGCAGCCGCGTCGTCGACGACCTTTTCACGTCCGCGTAGGTCTTGGCCACCACGAGAGGGCCAGGTGGCGGAAGTGGCTTCGTCCAGGTATAAGAGTTGAGAGCATCGTCCGGCAGCTTAGCCGCATACTCCTTCATAGTCTTGGGAACGATGAATGGGAAGTGCGCGTAAGTGGACCTCGCGGGGTAATAGTCTGGCAGATGGCGATACAGGAGCTTCGTGAGCATGCCGCCGTACGAGCCATCACTGTCATCGACCTGGCAGTCCTGATAGCCCCAATTCGTCAGGTTGAAAGCTGCCAGGCAAAGGTAACAGGTTTCAGGCTGTCATTGAACTGCTGCGGATAGAGACGTTGTGGTGTTTGGACGTACGTGTGAAGTCGACCGTCAGGAACCGGTCTCCACGGGTCAGGCAGACCGCGTCAGCAAGGATAGCTCGCGAAATGGTGTACCCGGGGCAGAGACCGGCACCAGGCATGGGCACCTTCGCCTCCTCGGCTTGGAGTCCCACATGCAGCTCCAGGTTATCGATGTCGTGGTATAATGCCTCCGCGGCGTTCTGGAAACACCTAATATCAGTACGAGTATACATCGTGATGGCAATGGAGCTTCACTTACATAGATCTCTGGATCGGGGTTCCACTCCTTGAAGTTGGCGTATGCTGCAATCGAGCCTCAGTACCAGGGAAAGTATCGGGGCTGAAAGAAGCGACTTACGTTTCAAGCCCAAGAAGGACCTAAACTCGTTGAGCTGCATGCGCAAACGATGTTATCACTGGAGTAACAAGTCATGTGTAGAACCACGCACTGAACACGTTCCCCAAGTTCTCGCCTGCTCGATGCTCAGGAGCTCGATTACACGCAGGACTTCCGGCGTTCCACGGGCTTTGAATGCACTCGAAGATGATTCGGTGGCACTCTGCAGAATGCGTGCGATGTCCGCATCGGAAAAGCGGCCGGCATCGTCGCGCTTGAGCCTACAGGAGAATTGGTATACAGCAATCGTTCTAGAACGGCAAACGCGTACCCGTCGAAAGTCCACTGCTTGATGTCTGGGCTGGGCCTCACCGCCTGTCGTACAGCTTGTGCGAATTGATCGACTGTGATCTGCAAGGAGCTCAACCCAGAGTGCAATCGGATGAATTACGAGACCTACCGTTCGGTAGTCTTTGCCCTGGAACAGCTCAGTGAATATCTTCTCCGTCCAAGCGGTATCTTCCTGCGAAACAGTCGCGTGCCATCGATACAGGAGGTTGAATTCGATCGACACAACGTTGCCTTCGCCTCGAGGGGATACTTCATGGTCGGGGTCGCGGGTATTCTGAATGCCCGTCAACAACACGCCGTTTGTAGAGAAACATCAACCACTAAACCCCCCCGGGGTTTTTTTTTTTTTTTTTTCCCCCCNNNNCCCCCCCCCCCGGGGGGGGGGAAAAAAAAAAANANANNNTNTGGNNGATGTTAGGGCGGCGTGAGCTAGCGATACTGGGATTGAGACGACGTACTGAAGTCGGAACCGGAGGCGATGGAGAGTGTCAGGCCGATGACGAGGGAGTGAATCATGATACCCAGTTGTAGAACCTATACACTCAGGCGTCAGCCCACCGGCACACTTGTTAAACATGAAGACGCGAAAAGGCGCACCAGGATCCCCACAATCTGCCTCTTCCGCCCAATCGCGACCACTTCCTCTTCACTAACCTCGCTCCCCGCCAGCGTCTCCAGATCCGCATGTCCGTGCGCATGCCTATGTACCACGCCATTCCCCTCATGCCCGTGCTCGTGTTCATGCTCGTGTTCATGTTCATGGCCCGACTTCCTATGACTGTGCCGAACACCCTCCAGCGCCGCTTCTGCATCCTCGCCCGACAGGAGTATTGCCGAGCCGCGCGGGGGCTGCCCGTGATGCTCCTCATGGATGGCGCGGGACTCGTGTCTATGGTGCCCGCTGAAGAGGCCCCCGATGTACGAGGTTGGCCCTCTGCAGTGACACGAGCGTACTTGGTGGGAAGATGTGGATATGGGGAGGGCGGTGCACTCGGCACGCGGGGATGCTGGTTCTGACGAGGAGCTGAGAAGGGGGGTATTTTCGCTCGGGGGGAGGGGTGTAGATGAATGCAGGGAAGGGGATAATGGGACAACGGCTACTTGAGCAGGATCCACGGCAGACATGGGCCCTGCGGGTCCTGTGATCGCTGCAGGGAGTGTAAGCCGAATGAGCGAGTCGGGATAGAAAAGGAAACTGACGTTCGATTTTGGGAGAAGGTGGTGCGGAGGGATAGGATTGTAGGTGGTCAACGTACGATGTCGACAAATCTGTGGAGGATGTCGATGAGTAAGCGCACCGAAGGCGACGTTCCAAAGGGCTCACATTCGATAAAGAATATAACTAGGAGGGATCCCATACTGGAAAAAGGTGGCTTCAGCATGATGGAGAGGCTGCGGGAGGGAGAAGGTTGTGCGTACGCTATGAGACCTGTCCAGCGGCCGATATTTGTGATCGCCTTGACCTGGGGGTCTAGCAAGGACTCGAACGCATCTTGCAACAGGTGCACAAATGCTGTGGCCAAAATGACACCTACATACATGAAAGGAAGAAAAGACTAGCGGTCAACGGCCAGACTTTGCGCACGAGGTTCCGGATTCGAACGCACCCGAGCCAAAATGCTTGCCGATGAAAAACAGTATTTGTGGAGGTCTTCTCGACCCCATCTTCCTAGACAGTGTAGGAAACGATGCAGCTGCGATGATCAACCGTCAGTATCCACAATATGGGTCCCAAATGCCTTGCGCACCGAATAACGAGACACCGAAGATCAGCGCCATGACCCCAACACGGGTCGATACGGCTGTCTTCCCTTCTGAACCCCAATCCGACATCATCTCCTCCTCGATGTCACCATATCCTCTGGTTATTGTTGCCCTGGAGTCAGATCCTTGCGGATGTCTAGATACTCCCGCTCTCGTGTATGACCCCAGCGCAAGACCAGCACGCAAAACGCTCATTCCAGATCGTAAAGTCCCGATGACCTATGCCTTGAAGTAAGTTGAGCAAAAATGGGGGGTCGTTATGCGTGTATCCAAGACAGAGACAAGGAGATGTGAAGGCGGGAGGATGAACGTTACGAATAAGTAGCAATGAGGTCCTGAGCTACAAGCGCCGCAGAGGGGACCGCACCAGTCGCGCGGATATGTGGTCATCAGCCCCGAGCCAATCAGGTCTTCTCCTTTTCCTCGAGTATGTAACATCTTGTGTGTTCGAAGCACAGGGTTACAACTACTTCTCTGATTTGTAGAGGACCGCAAAGGTCTCATCGCGTTTGGATCCACGTACGTGCTGCTCTTGACGTCTACCGTTTGGCGCTTGCAACTTGGCGGGTTGCACGAGGCGTGGGCAGTGAAGCTAACTCGGATTCGCGAAGAGTCGGGTAGTCGCCAGGTTGGGATTTCAGTCCTGTAGTGACGTGCGACAGCAAGTTTGCTTCATTACAGGTGAGCATGAAAGACATCCGACTTTTATCATGCACAAAGGTAGGAAACTCGTGTCTCTGCCAGATCGATTGTCGGCCGATAAGGCACTCGGAATTACGGTCGGATGTCCAGCTAACCACAAGCTCGCAGGGTACTTAAGATGCTCGGTCCCAGGTTTCCCAAAGCTGTCCACAGAATTCCAATATCTGCACTACTTCCCCAGTACACCGACTGCACGATGTCCCTCCTCATCCCTCACCGCCTCCGACGTCGCCCATCTCACCGCCTCCATCCCCACACCGCAGCTCCTAACCCAACAGGCGCGCGTCTTCCACACCCTCTCCTCGAGCTCGGCACAGCAGTACATCGACACCCCGCATCGCACAGCGGTCACAATGCCGCACCACCGCGCGCTCTTCATGCCGTCCCGCATCGCGGGGCGTCGGCACCGCGATCAAGATCGTGTCTGTCCCGACCGTGGCGGGGCGACACGCGCGGGCTGCCCGCGAGCACGCTCGTGCTGGACGAGGACACGGGCGCGGCTGTCGCGCTTGTGAATGCGCGCACGCTGACCGCGCTGCGCACCGCATCTGGTGCGTTCGACTCTGACTCGGTGCATACCAGACACCAGATTCCCGGATAGCGAGTCTGGAATCTGACTGCTCCACAGGCTCCGTCCTATCCGCGACACTCCTCCACCCCCCGAGCGCCTCACATCCGACACACATAGCCGCCTTCGGCGCGGGCGCGCAGATCCACGCGCACATCACGCTGCTCCTGTCCTCCTACCCCACCCTAACCCACGCCACCATCATCAACCGCACCTCCAACGCGCGCCTNGACGCGCTCCTCGCCTCCCTCCGCACCGCACACCCGCACACCCACTTCGCCACACTCACGAGCGCGCAGAGCCAGGACGTAGAGGCCGCAGTGCACGTCGCGGACTTCATATGCACGGCGACGTCCGCGACGGCGCCGCTCTTCCCCGCGGAGTGGTCAAGGCGGGCGCACACGTGATGCTCGTGGGGAGCTACACGCCGCAGATGCGCGAGGTCGAGGGCGCGCTGCTGCGCCGTGCGGGCGCGGGCGGGGTGGTCGTTGACTCGCGCGCGGCGTGTCTCGTCGAGGCTGGGGAGCTGATCGCTGCGGGGCTGCGCGGGGAGGACCTCGTTGAGGTGGGCGAGCTCGTGCGCGCGACTGCGGGGGAAGGGGAAGGAGCGGTGTGGGCGTATGAGAG